>JAKOGI010002221.1:50000-110000 GCA_029747015.1 Carnegiea gigantea
TTCCCCTAATACTTAGGCTTAAAAGGTTGTACATGTCATTTAAGATAGCTCCTTTGATGAGATGGCATGCAGAGGGACGTAAAGAGGATGGAAGATTAAGGCATCCAGCTGATGCTTCTGCTTGGAAGCATTTTGATAATAGGTATATAAAATTTACTAGTGATCTGCGAAATGTCAAGCTTTGCTTGTTAAGTGACGGATTTAATTCGTATGGCAATATGAGCACTCAATACAGTATATGGCATATTATATTGATGACTTATAATTTGCCTCCATGGTTGTGCATGAAACAACCTTATCTGTTGCTTTCATTACTTATACCTGGTCCAAAGCCTCCAGAAAACGATATTGATGTGTTGTTGGAACCTTTAATTGATGAGCTAATGGAACTCTAGGAGCCAGGTGTAGAAACTTATGATGCCTCAAAGGATGAGACTTTTAATTTACAAGCAGCCCTAGTGTGCGCTACAAGTGATTTCCCTGCATATGGTAGCTTGTTAGGTTGGAAAACCAAAGGGAAGTATGCATGTCTATATTCTAATGTTGATTCATGTTCCCTTTATTTGAAGAAAAGTAGAAAAATATGTTATATAGGCCACCGTCGTTTTCTACCAGGAGATTATAAATTTTGGTATAGTAAGAAGGCATTTAATGGAGAAACTGAAATGAGACCTCCTCCTGAATTGCTACATGGAACTGATTTGTTAAATCAAATGAAAGGACTTGATGTCATATTTGGAAAACATCCAAAGACTGAAAGGACAAATAAAGGAAAGGGGGATAAAGTGATGCGATGGAATAAAAAGAGCATATTTTTCAAACTCCCTTATTGGGATCATCTTCTGGTACATCACAACTTGGATGTTATGCATATAAAAAAAAATGTCTCAGAGAGTATACTTGGCCCACTTCTAGGCATTGAAGAAAAGACAAAGGATACGTTGTAATCACGTCTTGAATTAAAGGACTTGAATATCCAGGATAAACTCCATCTAGTAGAAGATAGAGGCAAAGTATACATTCCTCCAGCGTACTTCACACTAAGCAAGAAAGAAAAAGAGGAATTTATTGGTTTGCTTGCTTCTGTGAAAGTGCCTAATAGTTATGCATCAAATATCAGAAGACATATTATTGATGGTAAAATTTATGGTTTAAAATGTCATGACCATCATATTGTAATGCAGCAACTATTGCCACTGATTGCAAGGAAAATGAAAGACAAAAACATGGCGATTGCGTTAATTGAGTTAAGCAACTTCTTTAAAGAGCTTTGCTCTAAAGTTGCAACACCTCAAGATTTTGAGAGGTTATAGGATCGTTTCATTATTACCCTTTGTTGTTTGGAAAGCATTTTTTTGACATAATGGTACACTTAATTGTCCATTTTCCATATGAAGCAAGGGTTATGGGTCCGGTCATTTATCATTGGATGTACAATGCAGAAAGGTATATACCTAATTTTTAATTTTGACAACCACAGTTTTATATTTACAACTAAACATAATAGCCATGTCATGTGATTTTGATGTTAGTAGGGACTTGAGGACGTTAAAATTGTCTGTTGGCAATAAAAGCCGTCCAGAGGGGTCAATTGCTGAACGATATGTAGCAAATGAATGTTTGATATTTAGTGCAAGCTATTTACCTGGTGTGGGAACTAAGGAGAATAGTTTCTCAAGGAATAACGATGATGGTGATGAATGTTACAAGAGACTATCTGTGTTCTCCTTAAGATGTCGAGCATAATTCAAAAAGAAAGGCATTCGTCCTGACCATTCATTAATTGACCAAGCACATATTTTTGTGTTATTTAATTGCGACAAAGTTCAAAGTTATGCAAAATAAGTACACCTTAGTGTTCGATTTGGTACAATAAAATTCCTAAAATTCATTCTATAATATAAAACGTGCTCTTATGGTTTCAGGATTGTTAGTACTGAATGTCGAACTTCAAATGAAAGCGTTGGTGAGATTCATAAAAAGATATTTCCAAAATGGTTTGAACAAAATGTAAGTATCTTAATATACATATAATATTTATATATGCAAACTTTACATGGTCTATGTATCGTAATAGATAAAATTTGTGCACTCTCAGGTTCATAGGCATTGTTCCGCCTATTGTTCCATGGCTGGTGATTCGAAATATCTAAGTGCATTTCCAAGTGAATGGATAAAGACAATGACTAAGATTACCTGTAACAGGCGTATTAAAAAGATTGGTAAGAGGAGCGAGACCCAAAATTCTAGTGGTCTTATGAATACTTGCACAGATGCAGGAGATATAGCTTATTATGGGATTCTGACTGAAATCATTGAGTTGAGCTATCCTCAAGGAAGAAGTGTTATCTTATTTCGATGTGATTGGGTGCATCCAATTAGAGGAGTAAAACAAGATGAGTTTGGATTTACTCTTGTTAACATTTGCCCTAGCATCTCAAGCAGTACAAGTCTTTTATGTGCCAGAGTCTAAAGAGAAAAACTGGTACGTAGTCATTGCTACTAAGCTAAAAGATCTTTATGAACTGCAAGATTATGTCATACCAGAAGCAGAAGTTTTACAAGTAGACAACTCAGCTTCAATCGATGTGGAAGAATTCATTGATGTTGGAGAAGATATCATGGGAGTTACATTGAATGAGCCTTTTGTGGATGCCATTGAAAGGAACAACAATGTGGAGATGGACTCAAATAATAGCAGTGCTGAAAGTGATAAAGATGATGAGACATTATATGATTTTAATTCTGAATAATTTATATATGCACTTAAATATTTTGATGAAACATTTGTTTATTGGTTAACCATTTTAGAATCATTTTGGTATTTAGAATGACTTTCTTATTTTTACACCAATTTATTGTGATATTTCTAAGAACTACTGCTTCTTGGGCTATGTATACATTGTTGTTAATGTGTTTGCTGTTGATATATTAGTACTAAAGTTCTTTGTTTTATATTATGTCTTCTGTAGAAAAATTGCCAGGTAAGAAGAGGATGGTTACAAGAGATCAACTTACGGTAGGTCCTAAATTAATCATAGTTTTATAGTTATCTTAAAGTAATAACAACCTTTTATTTAAGTTACTTATGTTTTATATTAATGAAGTATATGTTGACGTCTGGGAAAAATCAGCTATTAAGTCAAGGAGTAAGGCACAGTCCGAGGTTAAAAGAAGCCTCAACACCTACTTTGTCTTGAGATACTTCCGTTCGTTGTCCTCTCTTCTCACCAGGAACATCCTCTTTGCCACACACTACTGCAAGTAATTTTTTTTAAATACAAAATGCAAGTTTTTGTATTATTAAAGATTAAAGTAAGGCACTTGGCGGGAAGTTTATAGAAAAAAAGACAATTGGAGCCCAAAACAACAATGTTTTCAGTAGTCATATGGTGACGGAAAATGCTCCTCTTGTACCATGTTATTTTTTTTTTTACTTATAATTTTCTAATGTTATTTTTTTATCACTTTTGCAAGAGTTACGTTGTAGTCCAAGTCATACCATTCGATCTATGAAGCTCTCAAAGCATGCTGATTCACATGTCAACAATGGTGACATGAGCTTAGAATCCACAGACAATAGAGAGGTTCCTACAAGTAAGTCATGTACTTGTTGTGCATATGTTACTTTTATGTCTAAGTGCAGTTCCTATTTTTTGTAATTATATTTCATTTATTTTCTATAATTGTCATATATAACACTCGCTTTTGTGACATCATAGGAGAGGTCAATTCAAACTCGTTGGAGCGTGTAGAAAGTAAAGCAAATCATGATATGGGAGGTGAATCATCGACTGAAAGTGGTCACAACACCATAAGTAGAAGGTGCATACAAGCAACCAAGGAAAAGAATAAGAAGGGTCGTGGACGTAATAAGATAAAGGTTTTAAAGAACTTTGTGTTTGTCGATGTGAACGAACAACATCAACCTATAGGTAATTCTTAAAGGCAAATGTCTTCCATGATTGAGTGTCTTACACGAGACCCTAGAAGACTACCACTTGATTGTATTGATTGGAGGAAAATTGAACAAGAGAAAAAAGATTTAGTGTGGGCAGAGGTGAAGGTATATATGTCTCAATATATATTATATTGCTTTCAAAGTTGAGCCTCTACGCTCTGATTTTTGCGCCAAGCCCTGCGTGTGTGCACGGATTTCAAAGTAAAAATATGGCTTTTAAGTTTATTTTAAGTCTTGATTGGTTCTTTTTCTTTGTATCCGTTGTATAGCGTTCGTTTCACTCTCCCGAAGGAAAGGAGCCTTATGAATGGGCAATGGAGAAAATGCATACTTGTTGGAGATGCTATAAATGTGAATTGAAGGTGGCACTACTTGATGGTAGAAGTTATGATGAAGCAATTAGCAAAAGACCAGAACATATATCACTTAAAACATGGGCCAACTTAGTACAGTTTTGGAAATCAGACAAGGGAAAGGTAATTATGTGCTTTAAGAACATTTGCAGCTATAATTATTTTGAAGTAATGCAACTATTATGATGTGATTTGGCAATTATTCATTTAAGCTAGAATTAAAGGAGGAATTGAAAATCAGGGCAATAACAAAATGTGTCTCTATGGAGGGACAAAGACTTTCGCACGTGTACATGTTGAAGAAGAGGTATTATCTATATATATATATATATATATATATATATATATATATATATATATATATATATATATATATATATATATATATATATATATATATATATATATATACTATTTATACGATAGCTCACTTTGATTTTAGGTAACTCATTTAGTATTTTATATACTTTTTAGGAAAAAGGCAACAAGACAGATAAGCTTACAATATGGTTGAAGATCCATGCACCAAAGAAAGCTGCAAAACTTGATGATACTTCAGCTAGTGTAAAGGTATAAGTGTTTCTTTTTATTTAATTTTATTATTCATCTTATGTCTTTTAACAAATGTGTAACATGACAGGAAGCAATTGAAAATGACTTATCTCGCTTTGAGGAAGATTCATGTGATGATGCTACCCGAGATGAAATTTTCAAAAAGGTTGTTGGAAAAGACAAGTATGGTTATGCTACGACCTTTGGCATTGGGGTCAAAGTTTCTCGTTCAACTTCTAAAAGGTGCGCCTTAAAGGAAGAACGAACTAAAAGAAGGAAAATTGAGCAAGAGCAACGAGAAAGTCAAGAGAAGATTGAACGTTTGGAGAATAAACTTGGATATGTCACCAATTTGGTGAAAGTGCTTTTGAAGCACCAGGTATTCCTATATGAGATATTTTATTATTTGTTTGATTACTGAGACTTCTGTGTTAGTTTAATGTTTTTTAAGGTAGTGGGCAGAGCAATGGTCTTTGTCTCAGAAAGTCTTATTTGTGATATGCATTTCTTTTAGTAGGCAATGACTTGTACTATATATTTTATTCATGCGATGTAGATGTTCTTGATGAGCTGGATATATTTCGAAGCTGCGGAACTTTCTTTGGCTTCATACATTTTCTTGTTGAGCTAGACATAGTGCCCATATATAAAGCTTCTATGTGGTATGCTTAAATTTAGATCTTTGGCCTGGTATAATTTGGCTTCGTGTTGTATCTTTTATTTCCTTCTTTATTATTGAACTTTAATGTTTGGCATACTCCGGGCGAGTGGCCTGTAGAGTTGTGGACTTCGTCGTCTAGCCATTGAGATTATTTCTATGTTGTTTTATACTTCTACTTGATGCAGGGAATTAATGTATGACTTTAAGTCTGAAAAATGGTCAATCTTTAGGCGAAACTCTGTTCGTTTCGTCCCAGAATTTAAGTAGGAATTTAACAAATTGTTGATACTACTGTAGTTTCTATAGCGTATACAAATTTATGCATTTTGTATCTCAAGTTCTATAATAAGTGAGTGCAGAGGAGGTAATTTGGCTATGTTGCTGTAAACTTTTTCAATTTAAGATAGTCTTGCACATTTCGTTTCTATTGAAATTAATTTGTTGCGATGCAATTTATTACATCTCTTGCGATCAGGGGGTGGGGGAAGAGAGTGTGATTAGAGGTTTAGGTGAAAAGTTAATTTGGTTGGAATGTGTTTGATAACTTGTATATTTTTGTTTATTTTTAATGATAAATTTGACATCATGTTATTAAGGGAGAATGCCATTAAATGATTATAAATATTCTTTATACCTCTTCTTAAGATTTATACTTTTGTGCTTGTTTAATAGGAAATATCGGAGGATGTCCTTTCTTCACTTAAGGATATTGATGATGACAATGAAAATAGTCATGCATTGGAAGAAGAAAATACTGAAGAAGTTGATGATCAAGAACAAAATAATGAGTCATAGTTTGAGTTCTCTTATGTTGTTAACTTTTGTAATGACTTATCTTTTAGGTAGGGCAAGTAATGTTTATGAGTTTTCACTTATAGTTTAGATTTTAATTTCAATGAAAGCAATTGTTGGAGTTATTTACTTATTTGTTATGAGCTTTTAGCAAATGTATAGCACTTTTGGAAAACTTTTAAATAACATTGTACTTTTGTTTGAGTTGATTCTTCTATTGTGGATAAATATTGAACCTACAGGTTTGATTTTGTGTAGATATATTTATTGGAAAAAATAGTTCCCACTTGAATGGATGGACTATTGACAGTAGATGTTTCGAATCATGAAGTGTGTGAAGGAACAGAATTACCAATATATTGCAGCTTGATGGAAATTTTTTTTTGGCAGTGTACAGTAGTACCAACAGATCTTCTTGTTAGATAAGATTAAAAAGGCGGGAAAAAAAAAGAATTACCAATAGATACAGTACGTTGGTGAATAATTTATGCTGCCAGTTGATTTAGTACCAAAAGAAGCATCTGATGGCAACACTTGCCATCACCAACATATTATGTCTCTGTTGATAACAATGACATTCACCCACGGATTCATTCTGTTGGTATTAAGAAGCAATTGCGGCAGATTACAGTATCTGTTGGTAAAACTAATACCATCACCTCTTTTTATCAATAGTCTAGCAACAGACCAATATCTGTTGGTATAATGTTTTACCAACAGCAAATGTAGAGCTATCCGTGTTGGTAAAAACTACTTTTTTTGTGGTGATATGACAAATACACATTAGGAATAAGACCTTAGTCCTCTAAAGGATGATCGGTAATTTACTAGACACGAAGTAGAAGACTATTATGATTCGGGGTTTCTTTCCAAATTTACTAAGGCTCTATTTTTTTCATAGTTCAATGCACCCAACCCACTTCTTCTTACTCCCGCCCACTTCTTCCCCTTCTTTTCCACATCTTCCCACACTTCAAAAAAAAATACCACTCATTCCCACTCCTTTCCACTCTAACCGACTTTCACCGACTCCTTCCCACTTATATATATAACTGTTATTTTTCATATTTTGAAAAATTTTATAATTTATGTAATTGTGTGTACGAATAGTCTGATAATAATTATGAAATATTTTATTTATTTTTCAGATGCTATGGAAATATTTGTTAGTCATGCCAGAAATTGTAGATGACGTAATTTTTGTTATATATATTGAAGAAATAATAATTTTTTTTGCTTTATTAAGCAAATGTTAGTTTTTGTTGACTGGTAGATATTTTGGGTTTGATTCTATATTTGGAAGGTATGCTTAATTTTTTTTTTTGTTGGTTACGAAATATTTGTTATAGGTCACCAAAACGTAGATGGTTGTTGCTGTATGTGTAACAGATTTATTTTTCATTCATCGTAATTTGGGGCCAAATTTGCAGATGTTTTTTCCGACATAATGAAGGAACATGTAAATTTTTTTGGCGTTATTTGTACTTCGTGATAAGAATTGCAGATGTATTGTACGTGTTTTTTGAACAAATATTTTTTTACGTGTGCGTTAGCAACAAAATATTGGAAGCCCTTCACACAAATTGCAGATGATTGTTTTCCGTGTACTAAAGGTCAATTCTTTTCGTCGGGAAATATGGGTTGGTAAGTGGGTGAAGTTGGTTCAGATTTGTAGAAGTGGATTAAAATAGGTTGAAGTGGGTATTTTTTTTTTTTTTTATTGAAGTGGGTTGAAGGAGGTTGAAGTCGGTATTTTTTTGTTGAAGTGGGTTGAAGTTGATTGAAGTGTTAGAGTAATGGTAATGACAACAAGGCTTTCTAGCCTTTCTCCCTTTTTCTCTTCCTCTCTTACATTTGTCCTATATGGAACTTTTGGGGATGTTTTGAGGGGTTATATGTCCCATTTTCCTTACCATTGTTGAATAACTCAAGACTATGGTTTATGGGGTTGAGGGTATCTTGGGTGACCACCCGCGCGCGCGCACTGCCGCTGCCCGCCCGTCTGGTCTGGGCGAGGTTGGCCGCGGGCCGCAGGTTATGGGTTGTGGCCCTATCTTATCTTTTTGGAAGAATTCTGTTTAATATTTTCGTACCAGATTACGTTAAAATCTTCCGTGAATGTTGCCAGCTATTGCGTTAAAATCTTCCGTGAATCACTCCCAACCGTTATGATCTTCCTGGTCCTCCTCCTCCCCTTGAATGCCACCAGATATTATGGCTTGTTCTGTGCCTTTTCAATGGCCTTGTAACAGTCATATTACCCCTATAAATAGAGGGCTTAGCAGCATGGCTCTTTACTCCAGAACACACACTTCTCTCTTTCCTTCTTCTTCTTCTCTGCATATTCTGGGCTCACATATTGCATACTCCAAACTCCTGGCTGCGAAGTGCACGCATTCAACAGTACTGAGTTAACCTTGG
The DNA here is from genome assembly GCA_029747015.1 of Carnegiea gigantea. Lineage (NCBI taxonomy): Eukaryota > Viridiplantae > Streptophyta > Magnoliopsida > Caryophyllales > Cactaceae > Carnegiea > Carnegiea gigantea. Next base: position 58,741 of record JAKOGI010002221.1, read on the forward strand.
GGAGCAACTGCCTGTATCGACTTACATCGTAGTCAAGCCGTAATTGCTTTCAAGGCAGTGGTTTATCCACGACTCAGTCTGTTCGGTTCTTTACGAGCCATTGTTAACTTTATTTTCTCTAACAATTTGAAAGCACTTACTTTCTGCAATGGCTACATCATTCCAAAAAAATCTCCCAGAACTCTACAAAATCGAGCCCCTTGATGGAACTAACTACAAATGTTGGTCCCAAGAATTTCTCCTATGCTTTGAACAGCTCGAGATTGATTCTATTCTGTCCTCCGAACATCCTGATGGAGACAATACATCTCAGTATACTAATGCTGAGGACCCTCTCCCGCTCCTACTGCCCTAAAGACGCTTGTCATTCCACTTAATGAAGCTACTAAGAAGGAATTGAAAAAGGATAATAAACTTCTCAAAGCTACTTGCTGAGCAACATGTCAAATCCTCTGTTTGATCTATTTGTGAACTTCAAATCTACGAAGATCATATGGACCAAAATGGAGGCGAAATATGGTTCAAATGATGCCGGAAAGAAGAACTACATCGTTGGTCAGTGGCTGCAGTTCCAGATTGTTGATGACAAACTGATTGTAGAACAGGTTCATACCTACGAGAACCTATGTGCTGAGGTGCTAAATGGAGGCATGAAGATGTGCGAAATTTTGCAAGCAAATGTTCTTATCGAGAAATTCCGCCATCTTGGAGCGACCATAGAAATCACCTAAAGCACAAAAAGAAGGACCTAACCCTATAAGAACTGATCAGTCATATGAGGATTGAAGAGGCGAATCAGCTAAAAGATAAGATGTCTTCCCTGTCCCTAAATTCTTCTAAAGCTAACCTTATTGAATCTCCCGTGCCTTCAAACAGAGACAGCTTAAAAGGGAAAAATAAGAAGGATCAGAAGCAGTCCAAACATCTATTAGAACCAACTGAAGAGAACAAACAGCAAGATCCAGAAGCAGAAGGTTGTCCGCTGCGTTTGTAGCAAACCCGGCCACAAGGCATATCAGTGCAACCTTCGCAAAGGAGCTAGTCGGACGAACCAGAAACCTACTGGACAAGTTGCTGCACAAGCCAATCTGACCGAAGATACTGAGATTTTTGGTGCCGTGACGTTGGAGGTAAACCTGTTGTCTAACCCCACAGAATGGATTCTGGATACCGGAGCAACAAGGCACTTCTGCGCCAGCAAGGATCTGATGCATGACTTTGAAGATGCTCCTGATGGCAAACACGTCTTTATGGGCAATGCTGCCACCGCTGGAGTTATGGGTAAAGTGAAAGTACTTCTTAAATTTACTTCTGGAAAATCTTTATGCTTGAATAATGTGTTATATGTTCCTTCCCTTCGTAGAAACTTAGTTTCTAGTAGCCTCCTTGATGTTGCTAGTTTTAAAATGAACCAAAAAGTTGGGAAAATTATTATTCTTCAGAATGGGTTTTTTGTTGGGAAAGGGTATCGCAGTGGGGGGCTCTTTGTTCTGATTGTTAACTCTGATGCTAGTGAAAATGCTTCCACTTCTGTTTATATTGTTGAGTCTGTGGATTTGTGGCATGGTAGACTTGGTCATGTTAATTATGCTTTAATAAACAAACTAAGGAACATGCGGTTAATTCCTAACATTAACACACAAAATTGTTCAAAATGTGATGTTTGTGTTGAAGCAAAATTTGCTAAAAAACCATTCAAGTCTATAACAACAAGAAAGACTCAGTTGCTTGAACCTGTGCATTAGGACTTAGCAACTTTAAGAACACAATGAGTAAGAGAGGAAAGAAATGGTATATTACCCTTGTAGATGACTTCTTTAAATATACCAAAGTTTATCTCCTCAAGTCTAAAGATGAAGGTGAGGAAATGTTCTTAAAATACAAAGCAGAAGTTGAGAATCAATTAGACCGAAAAATCAAGAGACTTAGGCCCGACAGAGGTGGGGAATATGATACCAACTCCTTGAGTGCTTTCTGTGAGAAAAATGGCATTATATATCAGACTAGTGCCCCTTGTACCCCTCAACAAAATGGCGTAGCTAAACGGAAAAATCGTACCCTTAAAGAAACGATGAATGCTATGCTTGTTAGTTCAGGGTTGCCTGATAATATGTGGGGGGAGGCTGTCTTAACTGCTTGTTTTATCCTCAATAGAGTTCCGCATAAAAAGTTAGACCAGACCCCATATGAACTATGGAAAGGGTAGGTCCCTAACTTGAGTTATTTGAAAGAGTGGGGGTGTCTGGCTAAGGTTGCCTTACCTAGTCATAAACGCATAGGCCCTAAGACCTTTTATGCTGTCTTTATTGCCTATGCTAAAAACAGTGCTGCTTACAGATTCATGTCATTAAGTGATTATTCTATCGCTGAATATAGAGATGAAGATTTCTTTGAGTATGTTTTTCCTTCGAAAAATAAAGCGCCTAATATGGCATCTAATGTTGTTCGTGATACTGTGAACTTGCCTACTTCTGGTTCTGACGCTAGTGATATAGTAACTGAACCTAGAAGAAGTAAGAGATGTAGAATCGAAGCCAGTTTTGGACCTGACTTTGTTACGGCTTTCCTAATAGAAACCTTTGACAATTTGGATGTTGATGTCATAACTGAGTAACTTGTGTCCATCTTCTTGATTTAGGAAGATCCCAAAACCTATCAAGAGGCTGTAAGGTCCACTGACGCTATCTTTTGGAAAGAAGCTATTAAGAGTGAAATAGATTCTTTCGAGTCAAACAAAACATGGGAATTGACTAACATGCCTAAGGTTTGTAGTCCTATTAGCAGTAAGTGGATCTTTAAAAAGAAGTTGAGGTCTGATGGTTCAATTGACAAATATAAGGCCAAATTGGTTATTAGGGGCTTTGACCAAAAAAAGGGGATAGATTATTTTGACCCCTACTCTCCTGTGACCAAAATAGCTACCATTAGAACTTTAATTGCCTTAGCTACAATCTTTGATCTTGTTGTACATCAAATGGATGTTAAAACAACGTTTCTTAATGGTGACTTAAAGGAAGAAATTTACATGACCCAACCTGAGGGTGGTCAGGTACTTGGCTAGGAGGACAAGGTGTGTAGATTGAGAAAGTCCCTTTACGGTCTAAAGCAGGCTCCTAAACAATGGTATGAAAAGTTTGATAGGTCTTTAGTGAAGAATGGCTTCACTGCAAATTTGTCTAATTTATGTGTATATTCGAAAATGATTAGATCAGATTGTGTACTTATATGTCTCTATGTTGATGATATGCTGATCTTTGGCACAAATCTGCTTGTTGTTAATGAGACTAAAAAGTTGTTATCTTCTTTTTTCGAAATGAAAGATATGGGAGAAGCAGATGTGATCTTAGGGATCAAGATTCGAAAAAACAACACTGATTTTTCATTATGTCAGTCACATTACATTGAAAAGGTGTTAAAGAAATTTAACTATTTTGATGTGACACCTGTGAGAAGCCCTTATGATCCTAGCATACATCTAAAAAAGAACAAAGGACGTTGTGTGTCTCAAACTGAATATGCTAAAATTATAGCAAGTGTAATGTTTCTCATGAACTTTACTCATCCTAACATTGCCTATGCCGTTAGTAGGTTAAGTCGCTATACTCATAACCTTAGCCAAGAACAGTGGGATGCACTTCTTCATTTACTCAAATATCTTAGAGGCATTATTGATTGGTGTTTGCATTTTAGCAAGTTTCCTGCTGTGTTAGACGGATATTGTGATGCAAACTGGGTTTCTGACAACGATGAAATTAGTTCAACTAGCAGTTATATATTTACTTTAGGTGGAGGGGCTGTTTCGTGGAAGTCTGCGAAACAGACTTGTATAGCCCGCTCTACCATGGAATCTGAATTTATTTCTCTTGAGTTGGCGGGTCAGGAAGTGTAATGGCTTAAGGGTTCGTTAGCAGACGTGCCACTATGGAGAAAACAGGCGTCTTTTATTTCCCTACATTGTGACTCACAGGCAGCAATAGGAGCGGTGCACAACAGTGTTAATAATGGAAAGAGGAGACACATTCGTATTGGACACAGTGCGGTGAAACAATTGCTGAAACATGGTGTCATATCCCTATAGTATGTGAGATCCGAGAAGAATCTGGCGGATCCTCTCACTAAATGATTGACAAGGCGAGTGGTGCTTGAAACGTCGAGGGAGATGGGACTTAAGCCTATAGCTTGAAGTGGTATGGTGGATACCCACTAGTGGTCAAACGATACCATAGTAATCCTTAAGATACACTACATTCCTGTTCCTATGGCGTGTGGTAGTGCTTAGAGGATGAGCTTACACTCTTAATGGATTCATACCCATTGTGGGGGTGCTAGTGAGAAGCACTTGATGAATTCATCGTTTGATGATTATGAGGTTGAGTTTTATTATGCTCTTAATAATTCCATAGCTATTGTTATGGTGGTCTATGTTGAGATAGACTTGATGAAATTACCTATATAAGTGTGAAAGTTTGGCTGCCTTTTTTGAGAGACCTAGGCTGTCTCTCTAGAGCACTTATGAGACCCAAGGTGTGCGCATGGCCATAAAAGCGCTAGTATGCCTATCGCAGAGTATGCAGTGTCTTAAGGGTTGATATGTGTTGTGGGGGCCTCAATCGAGGTCTTTCTAGTTCAAGACTTAGTTCACTAGTTAGACTGTTGGTTGTTGCCTCACATCACTAATGTGTCAATTCAAATCGAAAGATATTGACGCTTAAGTATCTGACCCTCTTTTGCCCAAAATTCCTTTCCTAAATTGTTTTGCCTTGTATGCCATTAGTGGGGGACTGTTAGAGTGATGCTAATGGCAACAAGGCTTTCTAGCCTTTCTTCCTTTCTCTCTCTCTCTCTCTCTCGTACATTTGTCCCACATGGAACTTTTGGGGATGTTTTGAGGGGTTTATATATCACATTTTCCTTACCCTTGTTGAATAACTCAAGACTACGGTTTATGTAGTTGAGGGTGTCTTGGACAGCCACACGCACGCGCACTGCAGCCCGCCCGTCCGGTCCGGGCGGGGCTAGGCGTGGGCCGCAGGTTGTGGATTGTGGCCCTATCTTGTTTTTTGGGAAGAATTCCGTTTAATATGTTCGTAACAGATTATGTCAAAATCTTCCGTGAATGCTGCCAGCTGTTACGTTAAAATCTTCCGTGAATCACTCCTAACCGTTGTGGTCTTCCTGGTCCTCTTCCTCCTCTTGAATGCTGCCAGATATTATGCCTTGTTTTGCACCTTTTTAATGGCCTTGTAACAGCTATATTACCCCCATAAATAGAGGGCTTAGTAGCATGGCTCTTTACTCCAGAACACACACTTCTCTCCTCCCTTCTTCTTCTTCTCTGCATATTCTGGGCTCACATACTACATACTCCAAACTCTTGGCCGTGAAGTACACGCATTCAAGAGTACTGAGTTAACCTTGGGGAGTAACCGACTATATCGATTTGCACCATAGTCGAGCCGTAATTGCTTTCATAGCAGTGGTTTATCCACGACTCAGTCTGGGCGGTTATTTGCCAACCATTGTTAACTTTATTTTCTCTAACAACTTGAAAGTAATTACTTTCTGCAATGATTGCATCATTACAGAAAAATCTCCTAGAACTCTACAAAATTGAGCCCCTTGATGGAACTAACTACAAACGCTGGTCCCAAAAATCAGTCCTATGCTTTAAACAATCCGAGATTGATTATGTTCTGTACTCTGAACATCTTGACGGAGACAATACATCTCAATATGCTGATGCTGAGAACTCTCTCTCCACTCCTATAGCGCCAAAGACGCCTGTTATTTCACTTGATAAGGCTGCCAAGAAGAAACCGAAAAAGGATAATAAACTGGCTCGAATCTACTTAATGAACAACATCAAATCCTCTGTTTGATCTATTTGTGAACTTCAAATCTACGAACATCATATAGACCAAACTGGAGGCGAAATATGGTTCAGATGATGCCGGAAAGAAGAAGTACATCGTTGGCAAGTGGCAGCAGTTCCAGATTGTTGATAACAAACTGATTATGGAACAGGTTCATACCTGCGAGAACCTATGTGTTGAGGTGCTAAACGGAGGCATGAAGATGTGCAAAATTTTGCAAGCAAATGTTCTCATGGAGAAATTCCCGCCATCTTGGAGCGACTATAGAAATCACCTAAAGCATAAAAAGAAGGACCTAACCTTGCCAGAATTGATCAGTCATATAAGGATTGAAGAGGCAAATCGGCTAAAAGATAAGATGTCTTCCCTGTCCCTAAATTCTTCTAAAGCTAACCTTGTTGAATCTCCCGTGCCTTCAAACAGAGACAGCTTAAAAGAGAAAAATAAGAAGGATAAGAAGCAGTCCAAACATCTATCAGAACCAACTGAAGAGAACAAACAGCAAGATTTAGAAGCAGAAGCTTGTCTGCTATGTTTGTGGCAAACCAGGCCACAAGGCATATCAGTGCAGCCTTCGCAAAGGAGCTAGTCGGATGAACCATAAACCTACCGGACAAGCTACTGCACAAGCCAATCTGACTGAAGATACTGAGATTTTTCTTGCAGTGATGCTGGAGGTAAACCTGGTGTCTAACCCCATAGAATGGATTCTGGATACCGGAGTAACAAGGCACTTTTGCACCAACAAGGATCTGATGCATGACTTTGAAGACGCTCTTGATGGCAAACACGTCTTTATGGGCAATGCTGCCATCGTTGGAGTTATGGGTAAAGGAAAAGTACTTCTTAAATTTATTGCTGGAAAATCTTTATGCTTGAACAATGTGTTATATGTACCTTCCCTTCGTAGAAACTTTATTTCTAGTAGCCTCCTTGATGTTGCTGGTCTTAAAGTGAACCAGAAAGTTAGGAAAATTGTTATTCTTCATAATGGGGTTTTTGTTGGGAAGGGGTGTCATAGGGGAGGCTTTTTGTTCTGAATGTTACCTCTGATGCAAATGGAAATCCACTTCTATTTATATTGTTGAGTCTGTGGATTTGTGGCATAGTAGACTTGGTCATGTTAATTATGCTTTAATAAACAAACTAAGGAACATGCGGTTAATTCCTAATATTAACACACAAAATTGTTCAAAATGTGATGTTTGTGTTGATGCAAAATTTGCTAAAAAACCATTCAAGTCTATAACAACAAGAAAGACTTAGTTGCTTGAACTTGTGCATTAGGACTTAGTAGACTTTAAGAACACAATGAGTAAGGGAGGAAAGAAATGGTATATTACCTTTGTAGATGACTTCTCTAAATATACCAAAGTTTACCTCCTCATGTCTAAAGATGAAGGTGAGGAAATGTCTTTGAAATACAAAGCAGAAGTTGAGAATCAATTACATCGAAAAATCAAGATACTTAGGCCCGACAGAGGTGGGGAATATGATACCAACTCCTTGAGTGCTTTCTGTCAGAAAAATGGTATTATACATGAGACTAGTGCCCCTTATACCCCTCAACAAAATGGCATAACTGAACAGAAAAACTGTACCCTTAAGGAAATGATGAATGCTATGCTTGTTAGTTCAGGGTTGCCTGATAATATGTGGGGGTAGACTGTTTTAACTACTTGTTTTATCCTCAATAGAGTTCCGCATAAAAAGTTGGACCAGAACCCATATGAACTATGGAAAGAGTATGTCCCTAACTTGAGTTATTTGAAAGTGTGGGGGTGTCTGGCTAAGGTTGCCTTACCTAGTCGTAGACGCATAGGCCCTAAGACCTTTGATGCTATCTTTATTGGCTATGCTCAAAATAGTGCTGCTTACAGATTCATGTCATTAACTGATTATTCTATCTCCGAATATAGAAATGCCGATTTCTTTGAGCATGTTTTTGCTTTGAAAAATAAAACGCCTAATATGGTATCTAATATTGTGTCTAAAACTGTGAACTTGCCTACTTCTAGTTCTGACGTTAGAGATATAGTAACTGAACCTAGAAGAAGCGAGAAATGTAGAATCGAAACCAGTTTTGGACCTGACTTTGTCACGACTTTCCTAGTGGAAACCTTTGACAATTTGGATGTTGATGTCATAATCGAGGAACTTGTGTCCATCTTCTTGATTGAGGAAGATCCCAAAAACTATCAAGAGGCTGTAAGGTCCACTGACACTACCTTCTGGAAGAAGCTATTAAGAGTGAAATAGATTCTCTCAAGTCAAACAAAATATAGGAATTGACTAATCTGCCTAAGGGTTGTAGACCTATTAGCAGCAAGTGGATCTTCAAAAAGAAGTTGACGTCTGATGGTTCAATTGACAAATATAAGGCCAGATTGGTTATTAGGAGCTTTAACCAGAAAAAGGGGATAGATTATTCTGACACCTACTCTCCTGTGACCAAAATAGCTACCATTAGAACTTTAATTGCCTTTGCTACAATCTTTGATCATGTTGTACATTAAATGGATGTCAAAACAGCATTTCTTAATGATGACTTAGAGGAAGAAATTTACATGACCCAACCTGAGGGTTGTGAGGTACCTAGTTCGGAGGACAAGGTGTGTAGACTGAGAAAGTCCCTTTACGGTCTAAAGCAGGCTCCTAAACAGTGGTATGAAAAGTTTGACAGCATTTTAGTGCAGAATGGCTTTGCTGCAAATCTGTCTGATTCATGTGTATATTCGAAAATGATTGGATCAGATTGTGTACTTATATGTCTCTATGTTGATGATATGTTGATCTTTGGCACAAATCTGCTTGTTGTAAATGAGACTAAAAAGTTGTTGTCTTCTCTTTTTGAAAAGAAAGATATTGGTGAAGCAGATGTGATCTTAGGGATCAAGATTCGAAAAAACAACATTGATCTTTCATTATGTCAGTCACATTACATTGAAAAGGTGTTAAAGAAATTTAACTGTTTTGATGTGATGCCTGTGAGAACCCCTTATGATCCTAGCATACATTTAAAAAAGAACAAAGGAGCTAGTGTGCCTCAAACTGAGTATGCTAAAATTATAGCAAGTGTAATGTTTCTCATGAACTTTACTCGTCCTTACATTGCCTATGCCGTTGGTAGGTTAACTCGCTATACTCATAACCCTATCTAAGAACATTGGGATGCACTTCTTCGTTTGCTCAAATATCTTAGAGGCACTATTGATTGCTGTGTTAGAAGGATACTGCGATGCAAACTGGGTTTCTGATGACGATGAAGTTAGTTCAACTAGCGGTTATGTATTTACTTTGGGTGGAGGGGCTGTTTCGTGGACGTCTGCGAAACAGACTTGTATAGCCCGCTCCACCATGGAATCTGAATTTATTTCTCTTGAGTTGGTAGGTCAGGAAGCAGAATGGCTTAAGGGTGTGTTAACAAACGTGCCACTATGGGGAAAATAGGCGACTCCTATTTTCCTACATTGTGACTCACAGGTAGCAATAGGAGTGGTGCACAACAGTATCTATAATGGAAAGAGGATACACATTCGTATTGGACATAGTGCGGTGAAACAATTGCTGAAACATGATGTCATATCCCTACAGTATGTGAGATCCGAGAAGAATCTGGCGGATCCTCTCACTAAAGGATTGACAAGGCGAGTGGTACTTGAAACGTCGAGGAGGATGGGATTTAAGCCTATGGCTTGAAGTGGTATGGTGGATACCCACTGGTGGTCAAATAAAACGATACTAATCTCCGAGATACACTGCATTCCTATTCCAATGGCATGTGGTAGTGCGTAGAGGATGAGCTTACGCTCTTAATGGATTCATACGCATTGTGGGGGTGCTAGTGAGAAGCACTTGATGAATTCACCGTTTGATGATTGTGAGGTTGAGTTACATTATGCTCTCAATAATTCCATAGCCATAGTTATGGTGGTCTATGTTGAGATAGACTTAATGAAATTACCTACGTAAGTGTGAAGGTTTGGCCGCCTTCTATGAGAGACCTAGGCTGTCTCTCTAGAGCACTTATGAGACCCAAGGTGTGCGCATGGTCATAAAAGCGCTAGTATGCCTATCGCGGAGTATGCAGTGTCTTAAGAGTTGATATGTGTTGTGGGGTTCTCAATCGAGGTCTTTCTAGTTCAACACTTAGTTCACTAGTTAGACTATTGGTCGTTGACTCACATCACTAATGTGTCAATTCAAATCGAAAGATATTGACGCTTAAGTATTTGACCCTCTTTTGCCCAGAATTCCTTTCCTAAATTGTTTTGCCTTGTATGCCATTAGTGGGGGACTATTAGAGTAATGGTAATGGCAACAAGGATTTCTAGCCTTTCTCCCTTTTTCTCTTTTTCTCTTACATTTGTCCCACATGGGACTTTTGGGGATATTTTGAGGGGTTTATATATCCCATTTTTCTTGCCCTTATTGAATAATGCAAGACTATGATTTATGTGGTTGAGGGTGTCTTGGGCGACCACATGTGCGCACACACGCCGCAGCCTGGCTGTTTGGTCCGGGCGAGGTTGGGCGTGGACCGCGGGTTGTGGGTTGTGGCTTCTATCTTATCTTTTTGGAAGAATTCCGTTTAATATTTTCATAACAGATTACGTTAAAATCTTCCGTGAATGCTGCCAGCTATTACGTTAAAATCTTCCGTCAATCACCCCCAACCGTTATGGTTTTCTTAGTCCTCCTCCTTCCCTTGAATGCTGCCAGATATTATGCCTTGTCTTGCGCATTTTTAATGGCCTTGTAATAGCTATATTACCCTAATAAATAAAGGGTTTAGCAACATGGCTCATTACTCTAGAACACACACTTTTCTCCTTCCTTCTTCTTCTTCTCTGCATATTCTGGGCTCATATGCTGCATACTCCAAACTCTTGGCCGTGAAGTGCACACGTTCAAGAGTACTGAGTTAACCTTAGGGAGCAACCGGCTGTATCGATTTGCACTGTAGTCAAGTCGTAATTGCTTTCAAGGCAGTGGTTTATTCACAACTTAGTCTGTTCGATTATTTGCCAACCATTGTTAACTTTATTTTCTCTAACAATTTGAAAGCAATTACTTTCTGTAATGACTGCATCATTACAGAAAAATCTCCTAGAAGTCTACAAAATCGAGTCCCTTGATGGAACTAACTATGAATGTTGGTCCCAAAAATTACTCCTATGCTTTGAACAGTTCGAGATTGATTATGTTCTGTCCTCTGAACATCTTGACGGAGACAATACATCTCAGTATACTAATGCTGAGAACTCTCTCTCCACTCCTATGGCCCCAAAGACGCCTGTCATTCCACTTGATGAGGCTGCTAAGAAGAAACTGGAAAAAGATAATAAATTGGCTCGAAGCTACTTGCCGAACAACATGTCAAATCCTCTGTTTGATCTATTTGTGAACTTTAAATCTACGAAGATCATATAGAGCAAACTGGGGCGAAATATGGTTCAAATGATGCCGAAAAGAAGAAGTACATCGTTGGCAAGTGCCTACAGTTCCAAATTGTTGATGACAAACTGATTATGGAACAGGTTCATACCTGGGAAAACCTATGTATTGAAGTGCTGAACGAAGGCATGAAGATGTGTGAAATTCTGCAAGTAAATGTTATTATCGAGAAATTCCCGCCATCTCGGAGCGACGACAGAAATCACCTAAAGTACAAAAAGAAGGGCCTAACCCTGCAAGAACTTATCAGTCATATGAGGACTGAAGAGGCGAATTGGCTAAAAGATAAGATATCTTCCCTATCCCTAAATTGTTCTAAAGCTAACCTTGTTGAATCTCCCGTGCCTTCAAATAGATACAGCTTAAAAGGGAAAAATAAGAAGGATAAGAAGCAATCCAAACATCTATCAGAACCAATTGAAGAGAACAAGCAGCAAGATCCAGAAGCAGAAGGTTGTCTGTTACGTTTGTGGCAAACCAAGCCACAAGGAACATCAGTGCAACCTTCGCAAAGGAGCTAGTCGGACGAACCAGAAACCTACCGGACAAGCTACTGTACAAGCCAATCTGACTGAAGATACTGAGATTTTTCTTGCAGTGATGCTGGAGGTAAACCTGGTGCCTAACCCCACAGAATGGATTCTGGATACCGGAGCAACAAGGCACTTCTGCACCAACAAGGAACTGATGCATGACTTTGAAGGTGCTCCTAATGGCGAACACGTCTTTATAGGCAATGTTGCCACTGCCGGAGTTATGGGTAAAGGGAAAGTACTTCTTAAATTTAGTGCTGTCAAATCTTTATGCTTGAACAATGTGTTATATGTACCTTCCCTTCGTAGAAACTCTGTTTCTAGTAGCCTTCTTGATGTTGCTGGTTTTAAAGTGAACCAGAAAGTTGGGAAAATTGTTATTCTTCATAATGGGGTTTTTGTTGGGAAGGGGTATCAGAGTGGGGGGCTTTTTGTTCTGAATGTTACCTCTGATGCTAATGGAAATGCTTCCACTTCTGTTTATATTACTAAGTCTATGGATTTGTGGCATAGCAGACTTAGTCATATTAATTATGCTTCAATAAACAAACTAAGGAATATGCGGTTAATTCCTAACATTAACACACAAAATTATTCAAAATGTGACGTTTGTGTTGAAGCAAAATTTGCTAAAAAACCATTTAAGTCTATAACAACAAGAAAGACTCAGTTGCTTGAACTTGTGCATTTGGACTTAACAGATTTTAAGAACATAATGAGTAAGGGAGGACTTAGCAGCATGGCTCTTTAGTCCAAAACACACACTTCTCTCCTTCCTTCTTCTTCTTCTCTGCATATTCTGGGCTCACATACTGCATACTCCAAATTCTTGGCCGCGAAGTGCACGCAGTCAAGAGTAGTGAGTTAACCTTGGGGAGCAACCAGCTGTATCGATTTGCACCATAGCCGAGCCGTAATTGCTTTCAAGGCAATGGTTTATCCACGACTTAGTCCGTTCGGTTCTTTGCCAGCCATTATTAACATTATTTTCTCTAACATGAAGTAGGTTAGAGTGGGTTGAAGTGGGTAGAATTTTTTTGTATGATGGGTAGAAGTTGGTTAAATTAATAAAAAATGGGTTGAAGTTGGTTGAAGTGGACTGAAGTGGGTTGAAGTAGATTGAAATTGGTATTTTTTTTATTAAGTTCGTGATCGAAGTGAGTTCATGTGGGTTGAAGTTGGTTAAGATTGATAAATTTGGATTTACCAACGAAAAGAACAAGGCCTAAACATATGTGCTTTTTTTTTTGTTGTTCGTATTAGGTTAATATATAAAGAAAAAAATACATTCGTACTTTGTTTTACGAATAACGAAAATTACAATTTTTTTGGGTAATAACGGCCACGAAACAATATTTCGTATCTGAGTCAACACATAAAATTATTTTTTTCAGTCTAAAAAAATTTTTATCATCGGTAATTACTATTACAAATAAAAGATTACATTAAAAAAACAAAATACGTAATTTATATAAACTCTCCTACTTCATTCAACTCCTTCAACTCCTTCCCACTTCTTCCCACTCCTTCTCCCCTTTCCCGCACTTTAAAAAAATACACTCTTATCCACTCCCACTCACTCTTTCCCCCTCTTTCTCACTCTCACCATTTCACACTTATAATTTTCCAACAAAAAAAACAGGGCCTAATTTAGACATCATGTGATCAAATATTGAGCTTTTTTTTTTCAAAAAAAATTTAAAAAGCGAAGCAAATCGGTCATCGTTGTTGTTTTCAGCCTGGTGAAGGAATTTTTAATGGCTGTCAATTGCTGCCACTTCTTTCTCATCGTCGCTCTTAAGCTTGAGGAGTTCAAAGTCAGACTATTGGCACTTTCAGCGGTCATCACTTCAGTTATTCCAGCCTTCATTGACTGCGATAAACAGCATATTATAGCTGTTAGGCGCTCCTCTCTATAAAATAGTATGATGACAGTTCCCTCCTACACTGACAAAACTCACAACATTCCTCTCTCTCTCTCTCTTTCTCTCCCCCCCCCCCCCACCTGTGTTGCTTCATAGCTTAAGTAACTCCACCTTGGAGCTATAAACTCATTACGCATTGCGCATCATACGCATTACTGTGTCGGCCTCTGTGTATATGTTAGGGACGGGGAAAAAGACGTCAAATTTAGCTCCAAACAACAAAGTAGGCACTGTTAATCTTGCATTATAATAGAGTTAGTTCGGAGCTTGTTTCAAAATTTTTTGGGTATTATCATATTCAATAGTCTTTCTGTGTTTCAGCTTATTCTAAGTTACAAATTTACCAACTTTTAGGTTCACGGCAAAGTGGGCAAAGCTTATTCTAAGTTCAAAAGGAAACCCAAAAAAAAAAAAAAAAATCTAGGTTTGGTTCAAAATTTTCTGTGTACCATTAGATTCAAAGGGATCCGGATATAATGGATACAAATGCAGCAGAGATGTATAGGGTGGCAAGTGCACGTTTAGGAGGGAGCACTTCAGCGTGGAGAAGTAGTGGGAGGGGAGTTTTCACAAGTTCGACTCGAGATGAAGATGATGACGAGGCTTTCAAATGGGTGCTCTTGAGAAATTGCTAACTTACAACCGTATTAGGAAAGGGATTCTGGCTGATATGTCTGGCCCTGCAAGAGAGATTGATGTTGACAAGCTTGGTTTCCAAGAGAAAAAGGAGCTCTTAGCAAGGCTTGTTAGGATTGCTGAGGAAGATAATGAAAGGTTGTTGCTTAGGCTCAGAGCACGTATTGACAGGTATGTAATGTAAATTTATTCAAATTCCCATTTTTAACCATAGGACCCCCCTTCCCTCCAAAAAAAAAAAATAAAACCAAAAAAAATAATTACGTCTATTTGTTCGTCTTTTCTTATGTCCGACTCTTAGAAATAGCCTTACTGATGTTCTTATTAGGAACAAAATTATACGTAACTCGATCTCATCATGCTCTCGGCAAAGTCGTTTATGGTATTGTTGTAGTTACATGTAGTATACCAAAAAAGATGCTAGCCCTGTATGACAAACAGTTGTTAGCTGTTAGCTATTATCTGTTAGCTGTTTAATTAGTTATTTGTAGAAAAATTGTTTGATAAAGTTAGCTATTTTTAAGAAAGATGTTTGGTAAAAATCGATTTATATCATTATCTCTAAATTGTTTGATAAACTTCATTGATAAGACTTTTCTTTCTTAATAAATTCTACATGTTTTTGTCGCTTATCTTATTTCTTTTCAATTTGTACTTATGTAAATGATGCCAATATTTTATAGCATTATTTTATTATTTTTAAAATCTTTTGGTTTATAAATTGAAATGAAAATTTATATGAATTTCTAATGACTTTATCTTCATTAGATTTGTTACACAAAGTAAGACCAATCTGGATGCGGAAATAACTATCGAGAGTAGTCCACGAATTAGTGATGAGGGGGCGGCTACTAGAGTCGCCTTAGAAATGTCCATGTCTTAAACCCGAGTGCCTAGCAGTGATGGTAAGGCAGCCGTGGGGAGGGGGAGCAGAGTGTGAGAGATGAGGCTTGTGTATGGCACTGGCTTACCCCCCCTCCCCAAAACCTCCTTTTATAGGTTATGAGAGGGGCAACTAGGGTTCCCTAGGGCAACACTTTGTGGCCATCGGGCCTCACTTAATAGGCCCGCTCTGCAGCTCTCACTCGGCCACAAAGGCTGCAAACACATGCTCTCCGCGAATCATGACTCCTCACACTTCATACTGGGAATAGGACGTGCGACCGAAAAGTAACAAGCAGTGCTATATTAAGTTATCATCTAACTAACATAACACTTTCACGAAATACGATACCCCAAGCCACCCTAAATATCGCCAGTGGCATTTACAATCCCTTATGCCATGATATATCATATGATTATATACTCAATATAATCGGCTGGGCTGATATTGGTGATGACGGATAGACTTTTTCTTAAACACTCATGATTTTGTATCTTAGCTTAATTCTTTCCTAACATGTTTTCGTTGAACCACATACATCGGGGTTCTTGAAAAACACATTAAAGTAGCAGTATCAAGCCTTGACTTCGTATCATAGCTTTAAGTTGAAGAGTTGTCGTTTACAGGGTCACACAGTGACAAGAGATAGGGAGGTCAATTGCCACTCCATATATGGTCGTCTTTTAAGCACACTGTAACACACTCAGCCCCTAGAGCCGGGAGCACTACGTTTTCTTGTCTTTTGATTAAAATTCTAGGGCGAAACGGATAAAGTTTCCCCTAAAAACAGACCATTTCTAGGCTAAAAGCCTTATAATAGACTCCTCCAGATCAACGGAGGCGTAAAACATTTTAAAAGAAGCTTAACGGCTACACGTCGGAGTTCATAACTCAACGAGCAACTCGCTTGGAGTATATCAAACAAAATAGTTCATTAATAAAGAAGAAATGAAAGATACAACTCGACGGTTCACACAACTGGAGTATTGGGGTTTACATCCCAAAACATAAGTAACTTTGACCAAGAAGACATCTAACTAATTAGATGATTGGCTCATACGGCCATACAGAGCGACCTTTATACCATATGCATTACATGAACTAGAATACTTGGTTTACATACATTTACAAACTAAGAATACATTCTATAACATCATCAAGCAGCGAGACTACTTCACTATGGGCACATTTGACTCCCTTTAAGCAAGGGTAACTTGCATTTCGGTATAGCTAACTCAACTTCTTCCTGTCACAAAAAAAACCTGGGGAAAAAGGGGAAAGAGTAATGAGATGAGCAACCACACGCTCTGTGAGTGTTCGCCGACCCCTTAAAACCAAAACTGTTGCAGGCAATGGTACTCATAATAGTCACATACCACGTACTCATACTTTACTATCATATTAGGCATTCATAAATTCTTAAGGAAGGATCACTATCCATAATTTCATTTTAGCCGTTCAACTCATTTTTAAGCCCCTGAATGACTAAATTCCTTTACTAACAGGTAGTCTAACACTTAAGCAAGCAACGGGGCTATGCACAGAACTTTGTTTCATAGATTATATGATATAATTCGTGATTTATGCTTTGTCTATCTAATTCACCCATGTGAGATGCTAAACATATGAAGCAAAGATTATGCCACGAACTTTCATTAGCTAAACATGCACATTCAAAATCATATGCTCAATGCGTTACAAGGGTATGGCCATGCTGTACTTGGAATTTCATTTATACTGCACTTAGATTCTTGTTCATATGATGTGCAAGAAAATCTTTCTTTTCTTGTTCTGAAAACACTTTACTTAGCCTCTTTAGGCTCATAAGAACTCTTTTCTTAGCCTCTTTGGGTTCATATTCTTAAAAGAATCTCTTTCATATTGGTCTCATAATGACTCTTAAAAACTTTCTTTCTGAAATACTTAAAAAGGCAAAACGCCAACTGCTTTTCTTACTTATTAGGAAATTACTTTGAGCATAAGATCATCATAAAGTGTTGGTTAGGAGAGATCTACGCTCAATCCTAGTGAAATTAACTCACACTAAACTCTTACTCCCGAGATGACAACTAACTTTTGGACCTTAACTCTCATCAGGGTCTCTAGGGATTACTCCCTAGGTTAGGGATTCCCCCATTCAAGCAAGTTTACTCCCATCTATTGTCCATAAGCACTTATCTTAGCCATTTAAGCTGATCATAACGACTAATAAGTTTACTGTCTCTCACAGTGAAATTCTTTTTCATACAACGCACTCTCTTTTTATTTAAATTCTGCAGGGATTCCCCCATTCAAGCGAGTTCACTCCCAAAACTGTATTTGCATAGTTAAAATATGTCATCATTTGCTAATAGTTATGGCTACTATTAGTTATAAATATGAAAAACTTCCTTTTTCAAACTCACCCTCACTCACAACAAGAAACTTGATGGCATAAAAGGGAGGGGGTTTGCACATAACACATTCAAACACTTCATAATCAATCAATCTCAGCATAAGCCATATATGGCCTCGCAATCCACACGATTGTGGTTAGGTCACAACCCAGGCTCCCTCCTCACATAACAACCGACCACAGAAAAGCTCGAACCACTCATAGTTCTACCTCAAACCATCCAACTACCATCTCGGTTTTCAATTCGATAATCATAACATGTTATCATAAAGGTCTTATGAAATAGCTACATATAACTTACCGAGCAAGCAGCAACCATCCAACAGCTCGTTACTGCTTACATAAACATAAATATATATGTATATATTGCATTAACTTGAAATAAGAACTTAACGAACTGAAATAAACTCACGACGCATGAAATTTAGCCTACATTCATAACTTGTGAATAGAAGGTAAACATACTAAGTTTATGTCATTTCAACACATAGCTAACCAACTAACATGCCATTTTCAAAGCATAACCATCCGACTAAACATGCATTGGCTTAAATGTTCTCAGATCATTTCAAAAAGTACTCTTAAGTATGAATTAGCTAGCTCAATATGTGTCGATTTAAAGAAGGCTTATCATTCAAGGGTTACTTTTAAATATGAACTAATCAAATTAGCCTACTTTGATCTTAGGTGCTCTTGGTTCGTTTTAAACGTTCATCCAAGGCTACGAGCGTGATTTAGCTAAATAGGCAGATATCGATTCAAGGTGTTCGTTTATTAATTCGAAGTCACGGTTCATGTATAAACTAACTAATTAGACAAGTATCGATTCTAAGCATTCTCATTTCATTTCGAAACTATTAATCGAGCATGAATTGACTAAGCATACATATATCCATTCTAAACATTCATATTTCACTTCGAAGTTATTAAACGAACATGAATTAACTAAGTGTACATGTATCTAATCTAAACAGGCATATTTTATTTCGAAGCCATTTTTCAAGCATGTGTTAACTAAATATACTTGAATCGATTCTAAACATGCATAACTCATTTCGAAGCTACTTTTCAAGCGTTAGTTAACTAAACTAACATATCTCGATTCAAGGCACCGTTAGATTATTTCAAAGTCACTTTCAAGCATAGACTAACTAAACTAAACATGCATCGATTTAAACTAAATTCAGCTGAAACAGAACATGCATAATCGCGATCGATCTGACTAATCCTAAACTCACATGCAATGCAACTTAAAGGTTAAAACAATTTCGAAACTGCTAATACTTAGGAGGTGAGAAACACCCACCTCGACTCCAAGTTAGAGGACCCAATTCCTGGGCTAATTTGGCAAATTTGAAGCCGAATCCCGAGCCTTGCTATTGGTCGGTTTGCATGTGCTATCCTTCTGCCCTCGGTCCTCCCCTTGGCTGTCCAGGTCCGGTCAGACCACCTCGGTGTTGGTCAAAGTCGTGGTTATGTGGTGGCTAGGGTTTCAAAACCTCAACTTTACTGTCTCACTCAACCTCCTCTCTTCCCCTTCACCGGCGACCAACAGATGACCATAGTCCTCCTTCCCGGCTTGCCCTCGTCGGCGTCTCCCTGCGGATGCAGCCAGCGGCCACGACCCCCCCTTTTTCTCGCTCTAAATTCCCTCGATCCCTCTCTCTTCTGTCGTGACGCAGCGCGAATGTGGCCGCCAAGCGCAATAGTGGTCATCGCCCGGCCAGCCACGGCCTGCTCATCCGCCGCCCTTTTTCTCTCTTCTTGGTCTCACCCTCAATCTCTCTTCTCTATCTTCGTTTGGGGGGTCACGGGCTGGGGTCCGAATTCCCCCCTGTCATGCATGTTTTTGCTGAAGACAGGGGGCTTCGCCCCCTTTTGATTTCCCACTCCTTTTTTTTTTGGTTTATTGGTCAATTGCTCAGTCAACTAAAATAGCTAGTCTAATCTTGTACCTCTTATTCTAAACCCAAATCGATAATACAACCCTTCATCAATTATTCGTTCCCAAATGCATCAAGGTTCGATTTATTAAACCTCGAAACTAATTCGAAGGTTAACAAGCTAATCGTACTCGGGAAACGACTAAATTAAACTGTCGGCACAACTCAGTACGAATTAAATTTCAAAAGTCATAATAATAATAATAATAATAATAATAATAATAATAATAATAATTATTCTCTTTTTAATAAAATTATCACTTGCATCGATAATAATTTAACTCATATAGTTAATAAAAGTACGATTTTTATAACGTAGAAGATAAAACAACTAGGTTAACCTAAAATAAAGAAGGAAGATCTTACACATACAGAGTATGAGACGTGTGTCATGACATAGCTCCCACTTACTAGGGATCGTCACCGTATATAGCATGCGAATCGCCAGTTTAGACTTTCATCCAAAAATCTAACCTGAGTCACTAAATTAGCATACTAAATGCTAATCTTGACACTTAATATTCGGCTTTTAAGGCTTCAATATGAAATCATATCTCATATTCGACTCCCTTGAGTCTCATCTTAGGCTTGCTAAGGCGACTATTTCTCACTCATACCCTTTCAGTGTGAGTAATCAATATTGCACCCCTAGTGCCAATTTGATTCTGTCTCATCCTACCCGCTACTCAAGCGTTTGGGCGATTGCCTGTGTGACTAGGCCAATCAGAAGCCTGTGACATTTCAACATGCCTAACAAATAAATCACAAAGCATTTAGAAAGGGAACCTTCAATCTTTATTTCATAAATGCTCATTACAAGAAGAACGTATCTGTCATACATAATAAGATTCTATCCAAAAACTAAACTCTACGAAGTCCTAGACTCAATGAATGTGCTTTGAAAGCATATCTAGGAATCGGCTTAGTTACTGAATCAGCGATCATCCTGTTAGTGGGTATATACTTTATGGTAACCTCCTTTGTCTTTACGACGCCTCGCATGAAGTGATAATGCCTCTTGATGTACTTGGTCTTCTGATAGAACTTCGAATCTTTAGCAAACTGGATAGCGGCTGTGTTGTCACATAACATTTCTATAGGATCATCAACTCTAGGAGTGAGGTTGAGATCCTGGAGGAAACTCCTAAGCCACATTGCCTCCTGCGTGGCTAGGCTACATACGACATACTCTGCCTCCATGGTCGACAAAGCTATGCAGTCTTACTTCTCACTGCACCATGATATGGCTCCCCCACCCAGGGTGAACACATATCCTGAGGTTGACTTGGACTTATCTGGGTCACCACCCCAATCAGCATCTGAATATCCTCTTAACTTAAGGTCCTCGCCTTGATAGGATAGGACCAAGTCTGTGGTACCACGAAGGTAGTGCATGATTCTCTTGACAGCCTATCAATGAGCTTGTCCTGTGTTGCTTTGGTAACGACTAACCAAACCAACTGCAAAGCAAATGTCCGGCTGTGTACATAACATAGCGTACATTAAGCTTCCTACAGCACTAGCATAGGAGACATTGCTCAAAGCCTCCTTTTCTTTGTCTGTTCTTGAGAATTGGTCGAGGCTCAAGGTTAAACCCTTCTCAACTAGAGTGTCTACGGGTTTGGAATAATGCATACAGAATCGTTCTAAGACTTTCTTGATATACACCTTCTGGCTCATACCTAAAAGTTTCTTAGATTGATTCCTTATTATTTCCACGCCTAGGACATACCTGACTTCACCCATGTCCTTTATCTCAAAGATAGAGGACAGCCATTTCTTAGTGGCTTCGATCATCTCCAAATTGTTCCCAGCCAATAGTATGTCGTCAACATACAAGGTAAGGAACATAATCCACCCTGGCCCTCCGAAACCATGGATAAGCCAAATGAAGTTATAGCTTTATAGAATCTTAAGCACTAAGATCTGGAAGACTGTTTAAGATTGTATATGGACCTTTTAGGACGATATACCTTGTCCTCTTGTCCCTTTGACACAAAACCAATGGGTTGGTCCATATAGATCTCTGCCTCAAGGCTACCATTAAAGAAAGCAGTCTTTATGTCCATTTGAAACAACTCTAAGTCCAAATGGGCAACTAGGGCTAGGAGTAAGCGAATAGAGGCAAATCTCACCATAAAAGAAAATGTCTCTTCATAGTCTACACCCTCGATTTGTGTAAACCCTTTCGCCACTAAACGGGCTATGAAGTTATCGATCGAACCATCTGCTCAACGTTTTATCTTGAAAACCCACTTGTTTCCAATGGACTTATACTGAGGTGGAAGATCAACAAGTTCTCAAACCTTATTTCTCGCCATCGAGTCCATCTCATCCCTCATGGCATCTATCCACTCTTTGTGGTTTGGTGAATCAATTGCCTCTTGATAAGAGGTAGGCTCCTTGACTTCCAAGGGAATATATAGGAATATTTTCTCTTTAATTTGAAAATACCGTCGAAGAATTCTTCCACGCTCACTCCTTTAGAGACTGGGGCCTTCATTGTTTGCCTGCCTGGGTGAGACATCCCTCCCCCTTTCTCTAAGAGATGTGGGACCCTGAGTATGTGGAGAGTTGCTCCCACTATCCCTCTGGGGTGCGGGATCCCAAACATGTGGACTAACTGCATGTTCGAAAACAGAAGATTGAGAACGGACCTCATTCGCAGGTTGACTTTTCTCATGTATAGGAGATCGAGGACGAATCTCATTCTCCTAGGCAGATAAGTCACCCCCATTCCCTTCAGGTAGGGGAGGCATACCATCTTCGGTGACCTAGTTAAAATCCAAATTCTCCCCTTCATCGAATGATGGTTGGATGTTTTGCTGTAACTCAAACAGTTCGACATCCTTCTTGACTTCACCAATGGTCGGGAACTCATCCTCGAGAAAATCGCCATTGCAAGAATCTATTTCTGTCATACCACCATTTGGGTGTTCCACGTGCATCACATATCCTTTAGACTGTGCGGGATACCTAATGAACACCATTTTGGTGGCTCTTAGACCAAGTTTTTCATGTTTATGAGTTAGGTTAGGCACATAGCCGGCCGAACCCCATGGGCGTAAATGGTCCAAGGATGGCGTCTTACCAAACCATAACTCATATAGTGTGGCAGGTACACTTTTGCTCGGCACACAGTTGAGGATGTAGGCTGCAGTAAGTAGCGCATGCCCCTAAAAACTGATTAGGAGGTTAGCGTGTGCTAATCATTAACCTGACCATGTCAAGCAATGTACGATTCCTGCGTTCCGCAACACTGTTCTGTTGTGGGGTGCGTGGAATCGTTAGCTGTCTTTGTATACCTTTTTCCTCACAAAACTCCTTGAACATATTAGAGGTGTATTCACGACCTCGATCAGTTCGAATGATCTTAATCCTACATTCTAATTGAGTCTCTACTTCCGCTACAAAGCGTTTGAACACATCAAGTGCCTCGTAGCGATGAGATAATAGGTACACATACCTATATCGTGAATAATCGTCTGTGAGAGTAATGAAATAGATAGCCCCATGTCGTGCTTTAACGTTCATGGGTTTGCATATGTCTGAGCGGATTAATTCTAAGGGACTAGATGCTCTTGAGGCCTTACCAAAAGGCTTTATTATTGCCTTTCCAGCTAAACATGACTCACACCTGTGCAACTTAACGCTAGTGAATCGGTCTAAAAGACCATCTTTAGCTAATCTATTTAGCCTATCTTGGCCCACATGACCAAGTCTAGCATGCCACTTAACAGATTCAGAATTGGAGTCAAAGTAAGAAACATAAGCAGAAGATATATTATTATAGTTATCGTCCAAATCCAAAACAATGAAATCTCCTTTCAAAGTTGCTTAGCTAAATAAATTGCTATTGTAGAACAAATCTAAACTGTCTAGACGAAAACCAAAAGTAAAACCCAATCTTACTAAAGAAACATAAGAAACTAAGGAGCATCGCACCCCTGCTTGTTTCCTTCACAGAGTTTGAGCTGGTATGTTTCTACTCCAAGGACATCTTCCTCACTGCCGTTCCACAGTACGATAGTCCGGGAATCCACCGGGTAGCGATGCAACTCCATAAATCCATCCCTATCCTGAACTATGTGCTTTGTTGCCCCCGTGTCTACAATCCATTGAGGAAGAAAGTTAGCGACGAATGCATAGAAACAAACATATAATTCAGGAGTTTTAATGGAAAAAAGTACCTTGGTGGCCTCAGGACAATCCCGAGCGAAATGGCCCTTCTTTCCACAGTTATAGCACTTCACACGTGCTATATCCTTAGCTCTGTTGCCCTTGGGCTTACGCTTCTTGGCAGTACCACCATTGGAGTGAGAGTTCTGAGGAGGACGGGGGCCCTTCTTAGGCTTCTTACCACGGTAAGATTTCCTGCCCTTGGGGCCTGATCCTTTGGCAACGAATGCCACACTAGGAGGCGCATATAACTTTAGGTGCTCTTTCTCCATTTCGAGGTGTTTGAAGATTGCCTCGAAGGTCCTGATGTGCTCACTGTGTGTTATAAATAGTTTAAAACTCTTCCAATCTTCATTGTCATTGGGAAGAGTTCTAATCACATTTAGGACCTGTTCTTCCTCAGAAACTTCTTACCCTGCAGCCTTAAGGTCCCGAACCATAGCACTCATGGTTCGAAGGTGTTCGGAGGTAGTATGACTGGAATCAATAGTATACTACATCCATTTCAGCTGTAAGGTACTCAACCTTGCAGCAGATGTCTGCCCGAACCTTACCTTAAGCTGCATCCACATGTCCTTAGTAGTGTGGAAGCGTTCAAACTCACCCAGGAGATCGTCCTGCATGCAAGAGAGCATAGTGTAGCATGCAGAGTGATCACGTTTGAACCATGCCTGATACGCCTTTAGGTTTTCTTTGTACTGCTTAGTTGCAGTAGTATCTCTGCCTTGTTCGTCTTTTTCAACCGGAGGAGCCATGGAGGAGCTCAAGAGGTCCAACATCTCATCATTATTTAAATGGAACTAGGCTTTTAGATGCCACACATCGTAGTTCGAGCCATCTAATTTGTTATCAGATTACATACAACCTATCATGTTTCTAGCTACCATATCTGGAAGTATATACTTATTTGTTAGACATATTGCTCTAATAATTAAATTATCAAGAAAACCCCATCATTCACAATATACGTTCGAAAATTTCGCTAAACTCATAATCATCACATATAGATAGGAACTTTGAGCATCTTTAATTTAATTATTAACTTAACTTTATAGAATTTCCTTAAAGATTTTGTTAAACTGATTAACATTTTAATTCAGTGACTATCATGAAGATGTTCACTTTTTAATCACGTAAATATATATCTACATGAGTTTTATGAAGCTAATTCATAAGAGGTGTTATAAACAAAGAACTCATATAGCATAGATTTTTATATATAAGTCTAATATTATTATAAAAATAGCAACATGAAACATGAGCTTATGTTATATAAAACTAGTTCATATAACATATTACTAAAATAAATTTGACATATAACATGTAGTTATATATATCATGCCTCCAATTTTTTATATTATCATTACATAAACAACAATACGAAATAGTCAATTATAATGATATAAACATATGAAATAAACTCATAATTACTTTCAACATATAAGACTAACTTACAGCTATGAAAATAATTGCACATTAGCCCAAATCATGAATCAAATTAAATAAGCAGGAAATAACCCGATCTGAAAGTGAATGGGTTCGAGAATATACATGGGCATGATATACAAATAAATGGCCCAAAAAGAATGGCCCAAATCGGAGCAACTATCCCGGGCCAAAACCCGAAAATAAGAAAAATCGGGACCCCCTTTTTTTTTTGAAAAATTAGCCCAAAACAGGATTAACATATTTGGGCCCAAAACAATAGTCCAAATATGAAACAAAACGGCCCGGCCCACAAAAAAAAAAAAAACGTTTGGTATATCAGAGTGAGACTTCACTCACTCACTCAACCTTTCCCTTACCCTAATCTCATCGGTTTTCACCTCTCTCTTCTCTCCATCTAACTCTTAACCTCTCTCTCTCTCTTCGTTTCTTGGTCTACCTCTTACCGAGATCAATGGAGCCCAGAAATTTTCTTTTCTCAGCTTGCTTCACCGCCACGATTATCCTTCTCCTTCTGGGTAGCCATGGCCGCCGCGCAGGTCTTCCTACCACCAGATGATGAAACCCCCCACCAAGTGATAAATAAATTCCCCTTCTAACCTTCGATTCTACCTTCCCTGATGAAAACGCACGACATCATCGTATAGATCGGCCAAAACCGAGTCTAACGGCATGCCCCACGCACCCAACGCGCCACTAAGGTGGTGGCATATGGGGCCACGTGCCTTCAAACGATGGTTTGTTTGCTTCCTTTTGGTCGGCGTTGCGTAGATCGAAGGCTACAGCGGTGATTTGGAGGAAAGAGGAAGCCAACGCGACCTTTATCAGCGTTGCGTGACATACACGCGCCACCCCTCCAAGAGGTTTTTGATGGTATGGTTCGGTTCCCTTATTTCCATTTTCTACCGCTTCTTCTCCCTTTTTTTTGCTTGTTTTAGAGTTAGGGCTTTGGATCTCGGTGATTAGGGTTCAGTTGAGTGGGGTCTAAAAAAATTGCCATGCATAATTAGTACTCAAGTCAAGCATGATTGTTTAAAAAAATCATGAAAGCGTAAGGCATACGCACCCACAGTCATACTAACTGGGCATAAGACATGGATAATCATTGAAAGCATGTTACGTCTGAAGTTCTGACTGCTATGATTTAGCATAAGACATGTTGTTGAAATCTGAACTATCGTACTTGTAGCATGTTTAAGGACGAATTTGAATCATGGGTTGTTAAACAAGTAGACATGATTTCAGTAAATCAGATTCATGGGAGAACTTTATTACACTTAGTGATATAAGTATCCATGCTTTCTAATTATACAAAGAACGATGATTGACTTATTGATCATGTTACTGGCATAATAATCTGGGCAGAATCAACACATATCCCATAAAAACGCATGAAGGGTCATGCTTTCACATTTTAACAGCATGATAGCATAATACTAATCACGTTTTAGCATACCAATCTAAGATTAACACATAATCTCATAAAATCATGCTTGTAAAACATGTTAAGCGATCTAGGCATAGATTTATTTCAGTTATCGTGACTAAATTACCAATTTTTTTAGTCAATTCAAGGCATTAAAATCACAGAAGCATGCTTTTGATTGCATAATTAAATAACTAATCATATAATCATGTTCTCAGAATCTAGGCATGCTTATTAATTAGATTTTAAACACATTAAACGGGACTAATTCGATCAGCATGGCTCTGATACCACTGTTAGACAAAGTAGGACTGACCTGGATGCGGAAATAACTGTCGGGAGTAATGCACGAATTAGTGATAAGGGGGCAGCTACCGGAGCAGCCTTAGGAATATCAGCGTCTTAAACCCGAGGGCCTGGCAATCATGGTAAGGCAGCCATGGTGAGGGGGAGCAGAGTGTGAGAGATGAGGCTTGTGTATGGTACTGGCTGACCCCCCCCCCAAACCTCCTTTTATAGGTTATGGGGGGGGCAGCTAGGGTTGCCTAGGGCAACACTTTGTGGCCGTCGGGCCTCACTTAATAGGCCCGGCCTACAAAATTCAATTCATACGGAGCATAGTATCAAATGTTACTATTTACATCGATCTAAAGCTCATTGTCTTAGTAATCAGAAGGGGGACTGAATGGTATAAAGTATAAATATCAAATGTTCATAAAAGTACATAGTGAGAGAACCGAATAAGCTTGATATAATATACTGATGAAATTGGAAAATTTACACCAAAAGTATTCTACTTGGCTAAAAAAATATATACAAACAATGAAAGTAGCAATGCAACTTCAATGGTTTGTTTTTGTCTCCAAAAAAAAAAAAAGACAATACCTCAACTCTTGTTAATTCTCAAGATCTAACTGAGTTTGAATGCTACTAGTATAAATCTTCAAGGAACACTTTATGGTACTATATACTCTTTCTATTGTATAAAAATAATATTATATAAATATAATTTAATGGCATGTAATGTAATTTATTTAAACTGTTTGACAAGTATGTCATTCATACAAAAAACTCTTTTAAAAAGGTTGATGGAAACAACTTTCCAAAAAGAGTTGTTTGGAGTCAAACAACTGTTTCAAACAACTGTTTACTAAATACCCACTTAACTGTTTAACTTAGTCAAAACTGCTGAAATACCTCCAAACAGTTATTTTTCCCCAAAAATCTATTCCTTACCAAACACCCTCACTACTCATTGGGTAGAAATTGGAGTGAAATCCAAAAGATGAAAGAACACCATTTGGAGAAGTGACAAATACTCTCTTCCTGTAGGAAAGATTGAGGTTCAAGTCTCACCCTATGATTGTTAATCTTAAGGTCCTCGTACACAAAGCAGATGAGGGATTGTTTTTGGGTGGGGAGGGGAGGATTATGTGGGAGGCTAATCTTGGGTATCTTGGCGAAGCCAGAAACTTTTGAGAGGGGGGTCGAAAATATATATGTATTTTTGACCTAGAATTGAAGTTAAACCCATAAATTAACTAAATTTGTAATTGAAATTGCAAATAAACTCACAAATTAAACAAGAAAAATAAATTAAGCATTTTGACTTAGAATTGAAATTAAACACACAAATTTAAAAAATTTAGAATTAAAATTGGCAAATAAACTCACAAATTAAACAAGAAAAGTAAATTAGGCATTTTGACCTAGAATTGAGTTTGTGCTTGAAAAAATGTTGAAAATTAAAAAAATTTAAAAAATGAATAAGCATTTCAACTTAGAATTGAAATTAAACCCAAAAATTAAACAAATTTAGTAGTGAAATTGGCAGTTAAACTCATAAATTAAACAAGAAAAGCAAATTTAAGCATTTTAACCTGCAATTGAGTTTGTGACTTGAAAAAATGTTGAAGATTTAAAAAGTGAAAGGGTTAAAGAGAAGAATTGAACCCACAACCTGTGAGTAAAACAAGAGTACATGTGCACCAAAAAACCACTGAGTCATACACACTTTGTTATAACAAATTGCATTATGTGCTTTATACTAATTCTATATTTTTTTTGGGCCACATATTTTTTATTTTTTTTTTGAGAGGGGGGTCAGTTGACCCCACTGACCCCACCTTAAAGTAAAATAAAACTGTTGAGATATAAGAACAAAGTGGTTATGAAGACAATTCATGAAATCATGTCTTGAAATAATTGGCAATAGCCTAATATATTTTATTTATGGGGCAAGAAAGTTGGATATCTGGCCTGATAGAAAGTAGAAAATTTTATTTGAGTTCTGTGGATCATCCACCCGCCCTCCCCCCTCTATGCCCCCCTGATAAGCATAAGTTTTTCCTTGCCAAATGTCACCCACTCACCAGATCCCCAAATTTGGGGCTTGCAAAGTTTTATGTTTCTGTAGATTTTGTTATCAGTGCACTACTGCGCTTTTCAACTATGCAATGGATGAAACCTGAAAGACAATCTCTGAGCTGCCAAAATTTGACTTATTGAAGCTCTGGCATATAAATGCCTTTCTTCCTGCAAGTGAATTTGTTGAGATCCAGTAGAACTGCACTTCAACCTATTCTATAATAGCTGTCCTCCTCTTTTTTCTCAGAGTTAGAATCGATATCCCAACAATTGAAGTACGATATGAGCATTTGAATGTTGATGCACAAGTGCATGTGGGAAGCAGGGGTTTTCCTTCTGTCTTGAACTTTTTCACCGATACCATTGAGGTAGCTTAATTTTCCATTTTCGATCGTTCATTTCTGATATGAGCTTTATGACTTTCAATCCTTTGCATGATCCTTATGTCCTCTTTGTTATCTTTTCCAGGGTTTTCTGAATCTTCTCCACATTCTCCCTGATAGAAAAGGCCTTTCTCAATCCTTCATGATGTCAGTGGAATTGTCAAGCCTGGTAAGTTGACCCTACTTTTAGGGCCTCCTGGTTCAGGAAAGACATCACTGCTGTTAGCATTAGCCGGTAAACTTGCCAAAGACCTCAAGGTCAGATTGAATTTTCAGGCTTTTGTTTCTGATTTTTGTCAAGTTAGACATATATTACCAAGTTTACTGATCTTCATAGGCGTGTGGAATTATAGGTTTCGGGAAAAGTTACATGTAATAATGGGCACACAATGGATGAGTTCGTTCCTCAAAGGAGCTCAGCATATATCAGTCAACATGATATTCACATAGGAGAGATGACAGTCAGGGAAACATTAGCCTTCTCAGCACGAGTTCAAGGGGTTGGAACAAATTATGGTTAGTTTATGAAACTTTTAGAAACAAAAATTCCCTGCTACACATACGTGAATGTAGTAGAGAATTAAATAGGATAAACTCGTAAATTTATTGATTCGACTTCCAATATGCAAACATGCTGGTGGAGCTGTCAAGAAGAGAGAAGGAAGCAAACATTAAGCCAGATCGTGATATTGATATCTACATGAAGGTAAGAAAAAGAGAACAATTTAAATTGAAAAAGTTCTAGGGAAGATTGGGGGAAAGAAAAGTTGCAAGGGACATACTTTCATCCACAAGAGAGAACCAGATTTAATGACTCAAAAATAAGAACAGGAGCTGGTTTATGTGATTCAATCCTGCTAGTTGGTTTTACTGCCATTTTCTCTTTATTTTTTTTGGGTGGGAGGGGTTGCAGGGGTTGCAAATGTAACCTCAAAAATGTCAATATATCTGGAATTTGAACTTAGCTTATGTATCATCCTCCAATGGTGTACCAAGAAAAAGCTAAAACCTAATCCACTAACAGGGTGTGTATGCGGGGGAGGGGTGGGGGGTCATATGTAATGGTTTTGGCCTTTATTATAGAATTGTAGAAAGATTAGTTCAATTAAACCCAAGATTCAAAAAATGCTCTGTTCTACTATTCCCTAGAAGGGAAGTAGAGGAAAGTTTAGGAATGCTTTTCGATTTAGTCCACTATAATCTTTGCTGAAAAGTTGCCCAAATGTGGCATTTAAGGTATCTAGATTAGGAACATAACCAAGTGAAACACTAAAACCCATTTTTTGCTTATTCGAATAGACAACTACTACCAGTGTTTATTAAAAGCTCCTTAGGATACTACCGTTTTTTGAAGCTGGTCCAATCTTATTTTGACAGGCAGCAACCATGGAGGGGGATGGGGCAAATGTAGTTACTGAGTATGTTCTCAAGGTATTTACCAACATTCTAAACGCTATATGTAAAATGATCTTTGCAAACCAAGAACTTGAAAGTCTAAGCAATCTAGTTCAATCCCGTTCCTGGCAATGGCAGATATTGGGGCTTGATGTCTGTGCTGACACAATGGTGGGGGATGAAAGGATAAGAGGTATTTCTGAGGGACAAAGAAAGCGCCTTACCACTGGTATGAGCAATAAGCCTTCCTAAATCCTTGTTAATAGATGTAAGGAGTCTCTGTTGATGTTGTTTCCCTGTCAAAATGATGCAGGGGAGATGCTGGTTGGCCCAGCAAAGGCATTGTTAATGGATGAAATATCACCTGGGTTGGACAGTTCCACTACTTACCAGATAGTCAACTCCATCGGCAATCCATCCACATTCTCAAAGGAACTGCTGTTAATATCTCTTCTGCAACCTGCCCCTGAGACTTATGACCTTTTTGATGATATTATACTTCTTGCTGATGGACAAGTTGTGTATCAAGGTCCTCGAGAACATGTGCTTGAGTTTTTTGGACACATGCGATTCAAGTGTCCAGAGAGAAAGGGAGTTGCAGACTTCTTGCAAGAGGTAGTCTCCTTCTTACTACTTAGTAGCTCTATCGGACTTGAAATTATAAAATTTGAAATTTTAGTAGGTTCTTAAAAATAGAGGGGTATAGGCAACTTTTAGAATCGAATCTGCTGTACAGTGTTTGAAACTATAAGATGTGAAATTTTTTAATATCTCATATGAAATCATAGTACTTTTATGAAATGAACAAAGCAAGTATGTGAGATCAGTGAATGATTTTACCCAATTTTGATAGTTGGTTTGCTCCTTGATTTCGGGAATTTTTCTATAGGTGACATCAAGGAAAGACCGGGAACAGTATTGGGCTAGGAGAGATGAGCCTTGTACCTTGGTGACTGTGAAGGAATTTGCAGAAGCTTTTCAATTATTCCATGTAGGATGCAAATTGAGCTCATTATTCCACTTGACAAGTCTTAAAGTCCCCCCGCTGCCTTAACACCAAACAAATATGGACACCCTAAAAAAGAATTACTTAAAGCATGCACAGCAAGAGAAACATTGCTGATGAAAAGGAACTCCTTTATCTACATCTTCAAAGCCTTTCAAGTGAATTGTCCATTGTTTTCCCCCCAAGATCTGTTGCTTCAAAGGATATAAATGATAGACATTTGACCAATTTCCCTGCTGTTTATAGCTCATATTCACGGCGCTTGTTACTTCAACATTGTTTTTGAGATCTCATATGCACAAGGATAGTATGACAAAGGGAGGAATTTATATGGGGGCAATTTTCTTTGCCCAAATCCAAATCCTCTTCAATGGGTTTGCAGAGCTTTCGCTTACCATAATTAAGCTTCCAGTCTTCTACAAGCAAAGGGACTTGCGCTTCTTTCCTACTTGGGCATACGCCATACCATCATGGATTCTCCGACCACCAATCGCTATCATAGAAACAGCCATTTGGGTGGTGTTAACTTACTACATTATAGGCTATGACCCGAATTTTGGCAGGTTCATCAAACATTATCTAGTGCTCCTAGCTATACATCAGATGGCTTCTGCACTTTTCATGTTCAATGCGGGATTGGGAAGAAACATGATTTTGGGAAACACATTTGGTACCGGTGCTCTAGTTTTACTGATAGTGTTGGGTGGATTCATAATGTCACATGGTAAGACACTGCTTTTGCCTTTCTTCATTTTATGCATGCATAGTGAAATCACTTATTAGGCCTTCAACCATTACTCTATTAGTTTAAGCTAATTCATGAGCCAGCCACATGGCATGGTATATGAATTTTTCTAATTGGACCTCTCAAGTTTGTACATCACCCTAGTTTTGATCATTGCTCGAATCATGATAGGAGCCAATGTGACATCACCTTTCAATCTTTTGGGCACGTATATTACAGGGCGTCTTAGAATGCACAATAGCATGCATTGCTATCATTTTAACCATCATTTAAATCTACCTTTTTGGTTTTCTTGGTTTATTCATAATAATGGTTCTCTTTTATGTCTAAACATGTATTATAAAACCTAAATATGATGCTTACTCTATTTTGGTCTTAGAAATGTGAAGAAATGGTGGATATGGGGCCACTGGATTTCTCCATTGATGTATGGGCATAATGCTCTTTCTGTAAATGAATTCCTTGGACACAGTTGGAGTAAGGTAAGCCCCTTCTATCCTTAGCATTGTAAAAGGAAAAAGAAATTGCAATATTGTCTTGATTGACTTACTTGAATGTATGATTTTGTAGAAACTTTTTGAAAACACTACTGCACTAGGAATACAAGTTTTGAGGTCCCGCGGAGTCTTTACACAAGCCCATTGGTATTGGATTGAACTTGGAGGTCTGGTTGGATATGTTTTTCTGTTGAATGGGTTCTACACATTGGCTTTAACATATCTTAGTGGTAATTTTTTTCCCTCATAAATTCAGGGATCTATAGGTTAACTTTATGTAATTTCGTTCTAATAATTGGACATTTTGCGAGCACAGCACTTGGGAAGCCTCAAGCTATTTTGTCAAAAGAAAAAGGCAAACATAACTGGTCAAGCTATTGAGTTGTCATCAAGATCTCGCTATAGTTAGTCAATCACCTTAAGAATAGCATAAGCCTTAGGAAATTATGTTTACTATTTTAACCTGAATGTGTATGTTGCAGGAAGAGGTGCAGAGATTCGGTTATCATCTGATGTTAATGCTGAAACAAGGAAGGTAACAGCTTATTTTCCCTTATGGCACAGGATCCTTCTTTAGTGCTTATTTGAGTGTATCTAGAGAGGATCCATCATTATCCTTAGATTTCGGGTTTTAAGGTTCTTATCTGTAAGTAAATTGATCATGCTGTAGATGTTTGTGGAGGAGATCATGGAACTTGTGGAGTTAACCAATCTAAGAGATGCACTCGTGGGACTTCCTGGGGTAAATGGTCTTTCAATTGAGCAATGGAAGAGGCTAACAATTCCAGTTGAACTTGTTGCAAACCCCCCTATCATATTTATGGATGAACCTACCTCTGGAGTTGATGCCAGGGCAGCTGCCATTGTCATGAGGACTGTAAGGAACACAGTCAACACTGGAAGGACTATTGTTTGCACCATCCATCAGCCAAGCATAGATATATTTGATGAGGTTTGACCCCTTAGAAACTGATAAATGCATACATTGTGTGATATTTTCTCAAGGAAACTTGATTTTCATCTTTTCTTTTTCCTCGAATTGTAGCTGCTATTGCTAAAGCGAGGTGGAGAATAGATAAATTTCGGTCCAATTGGTCGACATGGTTCCCAACTTATCAAATACTTTGAGGTGAGGGAAAGGCATATTTGTAATTTGATATCACTCACAGTTATTGCTAATACATTGTTCTAACATCAAATGAGCTTTATTGTCATAAAGCACATCCATCAAATCCAAAATATCAAGGAAGGCTATAATCCAGTAACTTGGATGTTAGAGGTCAATTCTATAGCTCAAGAGGCTGCCCTTGGAGTTGATTTTGCTTAAACATACAAGAATTTAGAACTATATAGGTAACACCTCACTCACACTTCAAAAGAAAACTTCTATTATTAGTTTCTATTCCAAATTTTCATGATAGGTCATTTAACTGTGAGTGATCGATTGAAAATTACAGGAGAAGTAAAGCATTGATTAAGGAACTAAGTGTACCGGCTCCAGGATCAAGGGATCTATACTTTTCCACCCAATATTCACAACCTGCCTTTGCCCAATTCATGGCTTGTTTGTGGAAATAACATTGATCATATTGGCAGAACACTATGTACACTGCCGTGAGGCTTCTCTTTGCTGCCTTTGTTGGGGTATTATTTGGTTCAATCTTCTGGAAGGTTGGCAAGGGAAGGTAATTACTGTGGTCATGATGGTTGTCGGTGTAAACTTTTGTCAGTGCTTCTAATGGTGAACTTTTCTCCATAAACCAAATAAGGGAAATATATGTTTGGCTAATGTTTCAGGGATAATCAATAACAACTTTTCAATGCAATGGGTTCTATGTACACAGCAGTGCTCTTCCTTGGTATCCAAAATGCCTCTGGAGTTCAGCCAAGTGTGTTTGTTGAAAGAACAGTGTTCTACAGAGAAAGAGCTGCAGGAATGTATTCTGCTATGCCCTATGCCTTTGTACAGGTATGCAACTTGCTCATATATAAATTAGTTACATTGGCGTAGGCTTGTCCAACCAGTTCTTCTAATTAGCCTTGTAACAAGAACCTAATTATGAGAATGGAAACTTAGATTATAATATTCAGAGTAGTTCTAAACTGCAATGACTCCTATTAGCGATGTAAATTGTATAGTTTAACCTTTTTTATCCCTGTTGAGGGTTTAGGTCATAGCCAAGATGTCCCACCTTTCATAATCTAAACACAAAAAGATTGATATGGCGCAGGTTTTGATTGAGCTTCCCTACTGTTTCTTTCAAACACTATTCTACGGGGTATCTGTTTATGTGATGATGGGATTTGAGTGGACGGTAGCCAAGTTCTTTTGGTACATTTTCTTCATGTACTTCACCTTGCTCTACTTCACATACTATGGAATGATGTGTATCGGCCTTAGTCCAAATGCAAGTGTTTCAACAATTATTTCTGCTGCCTTCTATGGAGTGTGGAATCTGTTCTCTGGGTTTCTCATCCCTAGACTTGTAAGTTCTTCTAACTCTATGTATCTATATTTAAGGGTGTGTTTTTGAAAAAAGAAATAACAATTTCAAAGAGGGGGAATAATGATTTTCTCTACTAAACATTCCCTCCTTTCCCCCATTTCCCAAAATGCTGAAAAATGGGAAACTCTACGCTTGGGAAAAGTGTTAGAGAGAATTAAACAGTCTGCATCTCAGCATTGGTTGTTAGAAGTTTGTTATATTGTTAGACAGTTTGTTATATTGGTTGCTAATACCATTCTCCTTTCTTTTTCTTTTCTTGCATAATAAGCTGTATATAACCAGCATGTACTGTACGATTGATTCAACACAATGAGTTTCATATGGGAAGCTCTTTTCTCTCTTTCTTTCTCTAGTTCCTCATTGTTTCTTGCCTCTACAAACTCGAAATGTCCATGTTAACATGGTATCAAAGCCATGAAGATCTCTGAAACTTCTCATTTTTTCATATTTTTTCTAGATCACTCTTAACCGATTGATTCATCTTCATCAGTTCATTTTATTCTTTCTAGTGATTCTTGTGTGTTCTAGTTTCAGAAATTCTACCTCATTTTACAAAGAAACCATACAATCTCTATACAAACTCTTTGTTGATATTCATTCATACATATATTTCTTTCTTCAAATCTGGAAATGTCAACGGCAAATACAGTGATTCCAGTTGAAGATCTTGTTGAAGCGTATCTTTTACATCCTTCAGATCATCCTGGCCTACGGCTTGTTTCCACTGTTTTTGATGGAAACAGTTTTGGATCATGGAAGCGCACAATGACAATTGCTCTGTCCACCAAAAGTAAGCTCTATTTTGTTGAGGGAAGTCTTACCAGACCTCAATCTTCTTCACTAGATCTAAAGAAATGGATAAGGTGCAATGACATGGTAACGTCCTGGATTTTAAATGTCTTCGCTAAAAACATTGCAGATAGTATCATATATGCCAAAACTGCTAGGAAAATGTGGATTGAATTAAAAGAACGATTTGGTCAAGTTAATGGAGCAAAATTATATCATGTTAAGAAAGAATTATGCACTGCTAGTCAAGTTGCAGATGATATAGCATCATATTTCACAAAGGTGAAAAGTTTATGGGATGAATTAGATGATCTTGATGAAATACCTTCTTGTACTTGTTCTTCTGCTGAACAAATGCATAAAAGAGATCAAAACCAAAAACTATTGCAGTTCCTAGTGGGACTAAATGAAGATTACAATACTGTTAGAGGTAACATTCTTATGATGAGGCCTCTACCATCCATTAGTCAAGTCTACTCTATGTTAGTTCAAGAAGAAAAATAAAGAGAGATCAGGTCTGCTAGACAATTTCTTGGTGATTCTGCTTCTTTTGCTATTGAAGTACACAAACCAAATATCTACAAGGGAAGGATGGATAGGGTTGAAGGTAGATTTGAAAACATTCCAAATAAGCTTGAGAGGGCTGATGGAAAGAGATCTAGTTTGTTCTGTAACTATTGTAAGAAACCTGGGCATTCCATTGATAAATGCTATAGGTTGCATGGTTTCCCACCAAATTTCAAATTTAAGAATCCAAGAAGGACAGCTGCCTTAGTGCAAACTAGTGACCAAGACAATTTGGTCTCCACTTAAGAATGCAAGACCTCTAGTTCACATAATGATATTGCAGTTCCAGGATTAACCAAAGAACAATCAAGCCAACTTATAGCCTTGCTCCAGAATGTCCAAGTTAACAAGACAGGGCTTAATGCTCCATATTATGGTTCTGATTATTCTGGCTCTTCAATAGCATTCACAAACATGGCAAGTATAAACATCACTAGTTACAAATAGAATTTATGCTTATTATCCTCAATTACTAATTGGAAAGATATATGGATTATTGACACTGGGGCTAGTGATCATATGTGTCACAACAAAGATTTTTTTATTGCTTTAACAAGTATTTCCAGGCCTCTTGCTGTCACTTTACCTAATGGAAAGAGTGTGGCTATTACGTATTCAGGAACTATCATGCTCAGTGATGGTTTTCTTTTTCATGGGGTACTTTATATCCCCAGTTTCAAATATAATTTGCTGCCAGTAAGCAAGTTATGTGATCAAGATGGATGTTATGTGGTTTTCACTTCCAAATATTACCTTATGCAGGCCCCTTCAGCGAAGAGGCCTCAGGTTCTTGGTGAGCATTTTGGAGGTCTTTACTTGTTGCAGTTCAGTCATATATTCAATCAAGATGTTGCTGCTAATGGTTGCTATTCTAACAATTTTCCCCCAGCATTTCAAGGCTTTGCATACACAACTAGGAGTCTCTTAGATGATTTTTCCCTTTAGCATGCCAGACTTGGATACTTGCCCTTTGTCAAATCACAGAGTTTGGGATTATTACCTTCTCATGTTTCTGTTGATGTAATAAAACAGTGTTTGATTTGTTCTAGGGCTAGGCAACATAGATTGCCATTCCCTCATGGTCAAATTCATTCTACACACGTCTTTGAGCTCATTCACATTGATTTATGGGGCCCTTATCGTGTTCAAACATACAATGGTTACAAGTACTTTTTGACCATAGTTGATGATTACAGTCGAACTACTTGGACGCATCTTTTGACAACCAAGAATAATGCTATGCCTATCATTAGAGGCTTTATAGAGATGGTCAGTACTCAATTCAATACAAAGGTACAGACTATCAGGTCAGACAATGCACTTGAACTTGGTCTTGTCAAGGAAACCACAGAGTACTTTATGGCCAAAGGAATCATCCATCAAACCAGCTGTGTAGGAACACCACAACAAAATGGTGTGGTTTAACGAAAGCACAAGCATCTACTTGAGACTTCTAGGCTCTCTTGTTTCATTCTGGCCTACCTGTTAAGTATTGGGGGGAGTGTGTCTTAACTATCACTTTCCTCATCAACAGATTTCCTTCTAAAGTTCTTAAAGGTCTGAGCTCTTTTCACTTGCTGTTTGGTCAGAAACCAAGTTATGATCATCTTCTAGTATATGGAAGTCTCTGTTATGCTTCCACTTTGAAATCTGGCAGGGATAAATTCCAGCCTAGGGCTATTCTATGCATGTTTTTAGGGTGTCCTTTTGGACAAAAAGCTTACAAGGTGTTGAATCTTGAAACACATCAAGTGTTTACCTCCAGGGATGTGATATTTCATGAAACAATACTCCCTTATCATCATATATCAGTCACCAATGGTCTTCTAATGTTTCCCACTCTTAGTTCTTATGGGCACCATGACCCTGAAGGATTCTCAAACTCCTTCCCAAATGCTAATGCAGAACATGTACAAAATATTGTCTCCAGTTCTCCATTATCCACTCTAGGAAGCAACCCTTCTCCCCATTTATCCTCCTCTCAGCCAACCAGAAGATCTAGTAGACCTCACAAGACTCCTTCCTATCTTTCAGAGTATGTTTGTAGCAATGTTATGACAAATTCTTCTAAGCAGCTTTGCTGTCCTAACACAGTCACTTCTATATGTTGTAATGTCACCTCCGTTGGTCCAGATTCTTTGCCATCCCAGGCTACTATTTTACGTCAGCACTTAGACTCCTATAAGGAGCCTAGCTCTTATGAAGAAGCTTACACAAACCCAGCATGGCAGGAGGCCATGAACAAGGAGTTTGAGGCTCTTTAAGCCAACAACACTTGGGAATTAGTTCCTCTCCCTGTGGGCAAGAAGCCAATAAACTGTAAATGGGTGTGTAAAATTAAATACAAGGCTGATGGTATTCTTGAAAGATGCAAAGCAAGACTTGTCATACGTGGCTTTACATAAAAAGAAGGTGTAGACTACACAGAGACATTCTCTCTTGTTGTTAAGATGACTACAATACGGAGTCTCATTACAACTGCAGTTAAGAAAAAGTGGCCTATCTTCCAAATAGACGTCAATAATGCCTTTTTACATTGTGATTTATATGAAGACATCTACATGAAACCTCCAGGGACTAGCAGTTCCTTTTAGCAACATTGTTTGCAAGCTTAAGAAATCATTGTATGGTCTAAAATAAGCTTCTCGCCAATGGTATGCTAAACTCTCTGATACTCTGAAAGATATTGGTTTTCAACATTGCAGAAACGATTATTCATTATTCTACAAATAGCAAGGACAATCCCTTGTTCTCCTTGCTGTTTATATGGATGATATAGTTGTCACAGGCTATAATTCTTCAGAAATTGCAGCATTAAAGGCTTTCCTTGATGATAAGTTCAAAATCAAGGACCTCGGTGAGCTGAATTATTTTCTGGGAATGGAAGTGATTAAGGTCCCCAATGGCACTATTCTCACACAAAGAAAGTTTGCTTTGGACCTTCTAAAGGAATTTCAATGTGATATGCTCCCAGCTACTACCTGTCCTTTGGGAAGCCTGTCCAGAGGACCATCTAATGAAGATAGCTTTGCTAATGTTACCAAGTACAGGAAACTTGTGGGGAAACTCAACTACCTCACCAATACTAGACCCGACATTGCATTTTCAGTACAATACCTCAGTCAATTCCTTCAAGCACCTACTGTGTCTCATTGGACTGCAGCATTACATACCCTGAGGTACATAAAAAGAGATCCTGCTCAAGGTCTATATTTCAATAATAGAGATGTCTACAACTTGGAAGCTTTTTGTGACTCTGATTAGGCGCAGCGTCCTTGCACTCGAAGATCTGTTAGTGGTTACTTTATTATGATGGGAGGAAGTCCCATTTCCTGGAAATCAAAGAAGCAGCCCACTGTGGCTTTGTCCTCTGTAGAAGCAGAATACAGATTAATGCGGGCTATTACTGCTGAGCTCTCCTGGTTAACAAGGCTTCTTTCTGAGCTTCAAGTTCCCTCTATCATTCCTATTCCTATCAAAAGTGACAGCCAGGCTGCTATTTACATCGCTTAAAATCCTGTTTATCGTGAGAGAACCAAGCACATAGAGCTAGACTATCACTTCGTTCGAGAGAAGCTTCATGAAGGCTTAATTTCTTTCTCTTACATCAAGGCCAAAGAAGAGCTTGCAGACATTTTTACAAAATCTCTTCCTGGTATTCAACATCACCATCTGCTTAGCAAGTTGGGGGTTTCCTCCGGTACACCCTCCATCTTGAGGGGGTGTTAGAGAGAATTAAACAGTTTGCCATCTCAGCATTGGTTGTTAGAAGTTTCTTATATTGTTAGACAGTTTGTTACATTGGTTGCTAATGCCATTCTCCTTTCTTTTTCTTTTCTTGCATAATAAGCTGTATATAACCAGCATGTACTGTATGATTGATTCAACACAATGAGTTTCATCTGGGAAGCTTTTCTCTCTTTCTCTCTCTAGTTCCTCATTGTTTCTTGCCTCCACAGACTCAAAGTCTCCATGTTAACAAAAAGAACCTTCCTCCTCACCAAGCACTAAGTGTTGATTCCTTAAATGATGTTCACCCTTTAGTACAGAATCTTAACAAGCCTTTCTATCAATAGAGAATGCCGGTATGGTGGAGGTGGTACTATTGGGCGACACACATAGCATGGAGTTTGTATGGTATGCTGGTCTCGTAATTTGGTAATTGCAACAGCTCTTTTCATGGAACAGAAGTTCCACTAAAGCAGTTTTTACATGACTATTTCGGGTTTAAGCATAGCTTCTTGCGGGTAGTTACTGGTGTAATCCTGGGAATAAACGTTCTCTTTGCTGTGGTTTTTACATATTCTATCAAAACTTTCAACTTCCAAAGAAGATGATGATGACCATGATGAGGACAATTATAGAAGTTATACATAGTGACCTTAGAAGAAATTAAATCCATGCTATTTTGGCCTGTACTCAAGTATGTGTAGTATATGCAAGTGTTCTAGGCCTCTAAACTCCA
Organism: Carnegiea gigantea; assembly: GCA_029747015.1. Lineage (NCBI taxonomy): Eukaryota > Viridiplantae > Streptophyta > Magnoliopsida > Caryophyllales > Cactaceae > Carnegiea > Carnegiea gigantea. Next base: position 100,158 of record JAKOGI010002221.1, read on the forward strand.
TTTTGTCTCTTGGCCCCCTTTTTATGTATACATTAGCCGTAAAATTTGTAATTATTATCTAGTGTACAACAAGTGTATTAGCAAAATCAATGGGAATGCTGGATGAATACATTTTGTTAACTCTATGACTATCAAGATTATTTTTTCTCATAGAAGATACCTAACACAGTTAAAATTTTTGGAAATTATACATATCCATATTGACTTTTATGCCTCCAATCACCTAGACAAAATAATTTTTTTTCCCCTCTGCCGCTCCTAATCCAAGTTATCTCCTGCGAGGTATTTGATGCAGTATCACAGAAAATAAAAGTTTAGGAATTTAGGAATTATCTTTTAGTAGTAGAATATCTTTTCATTATCTTTTTTAGCAAAGGACAATATCTTTTTGATTACGTTGCCTCTTAATTTCCTTAATATTTAGGTATTTTTCTCTATTTAAACTCCCAGTTATGCATGAGGGAGGCGGCCATAAATGAATTGAAATATTGAGTATTTGAAAGTTCTTATGTAAATATTCTTGGTGTGGGAATCGCTCTTAGAGCGTTCTACATCAATTATTCTCTTTTGTAGGAATTACTTTTAGAGCGTCCTACATCAATTTAGTATCAAAGCGCTTGCGGTCTTGCCGTTGCCCTTTAAATTTGGTTTTCTTTTCGTTCCCTTTTTGGTTCCCCAAAAAACCGAAAATACAAGGCCAAAAAAGGGCCAAACTAGAACCCTAGCCGTGCGCCACATGACCCAGACCCGTTACCTCAATTCCACCACCCAACAACCCGGTTGTCGCCTTCTTCGGCCGACGAACCCCAGATCCGCACCCCTGCCGGCCACTCACTGGAACCCTAAAATCCCAAAATTTGAAACCCTAAATACCCGAAACCCTATTCTCCAAATTGACTCTCGATCCCTCACATTCATCCAAAATTGAGTTTAATTCTGTGTTGACCACTTAGCTGTGACCAAAAGCCCTAAGTGAATTGAAAGAACACACTTCACTCAAGCCCTCAATTGATTGTTCTAGCCTCTATGAAACCCTAACATTGTAGCACCCTTTTACTTGCAAAATCGAAGCCTTGGGTGCCTCGGCCTGTGACAGAGAGGCCCGCTAATCTTTTTGTTGTTCTGTGTTGCCACCGCCGGCTCCTCCTCTCACTAGAAAACGCCATCATAGGACCATCTCCTAACTGCAGTTCCTAAATGTTTTGCTGCTCCTGTTCGAGCATGTGTTGTTGCTGTTGCTGTGTTGTTCAAACCATTTGGTTGTTGTTCCTGCTCCTGTGACGAAGCCCTATGGTGTTGTTGTTGCTCACTGTGTGCTGTCTCCTCACCACGCCTCACCAAAAAAAAAAATGCTCACTTGTCTCCACCATTCCCAGGTTAGTGTTACTACTGTGGAAGGGTTAGGACTTAGACCAGTACTCAAGCACACTAAGAGGCATGAGGAACACAAAATTATTGTGGTGTTTGTGTTGATTTTGTGCTGCGCAACTACTATTAACATCTGATCACTTGGGTTTTAAGCACTTGCTTTAATCTTGATTTTCCTGTTCCAATTTCCTTGTTAATTTTGGGGCATATCAATAACCCATATCAATTTTTGTGGTCATCTATGTGTGCAATGATTCATTATTTCTGTCATTAATATTGCAATTTAGATTAATCTCAGCGCGTGCATTCATTGTTTGCATTCAACATGTCATCATCCCCCCAACAACCTTACCAATCCGAGATTGATGCCCTTCCTAAAAGACTTGACATCAAGATGAGAGATTTGATCAGCTAGAGGTTAAGATTGATAAAATTATCCAAGTATTTGATTAACTGCCCATGTTTGACCAACCTTAAACCCCACCAAAAGATCCCCTGAACTTCTTATGAAGGGAACCGACCGACGCAGCTGGGTTGTCTATGAGTTGGGTCGGGCTGATGACATTAAGGCAAAAGAACCTAAACAAGCCCTTCACTCTAGTTGTCAAGAGCAAGAGTAGGGAAGTGGTTAGAGACATGGTTAGGGGTCTTTCAGACATTACCTGAAACTAGAGACAACAGGAGGTCAAGTAGCTATAAGGAGCCTAGATATACGGAAGTAAACCTAACCATAGGAATTTGCAGAGGGTCATTTGGACCTTACTCGAAACTTCAAGATTAACATACCCACATATGGTGGTAGGTTAGATGCCAACACTTTTTTAGACTGGTTAATTATCATAGAGCACTATTTTGACTGGTATGGGATGTCTGATAGTGAGTGTGTTCGTTTTACGAAAATGAAACTTGTGGGTCCTATTAGAAAGTTTTGGCAAACACTCACCACTCACCTTGATAGTATGCAACAGCCACCCATCGCCTAATGGGCAATTATGAAGGGTAGGTTGAAAGAAAAGTACCTCCCTTATTTTCATAGAGCTCACCTTGTAGACCAAATGCTTGATCTTCAGCAGTCTAATTATTATGTGTCAGATTATATCAATGCCTTTGAGGAGTTGATTCAATGTTGAGAGTTAATAGAAGACCTGTCCATTACCATGTCTTGATTTATCCGTGGGCTACGACCCGATCTTGGACGATATGTGACTTTTTCTTCTCCTTTCACACTGGATGAGGCCTATCATAAAGCGTTAGAAGTTGAAATACTCAATAAGCCTGTTTCTGTGACGCACTCTACCCTTTCGACCAGGCCTCCCACCCAATTTGCCTCTAAGGCACCATAATTTTCGGTGCGTACTTCTAATACAAAGACCTGTAGTCTTCCAGTCTCCTCTAAATCACCCTTGCCTGCTAGTGTTGGTGTTAGTGCTTCTCAAACCCCTGCTGATAACATTGTAGAATGTTTTAGTTGTCATAGGAGAAATTATTATGCTTTCGAGTGTCCCCATCACATCCTTTCCTTAAAACTTAAGCCTGTTGAGTGTGAGGATGAGATTGTGGAAGCTGCAGAGAGTTATGAGGATCTTGTAGAGGTCGAAAACAGTCTCCTTTATGGTGATTCTCATCTTGGTGTTATTAGGTGTCTCTTGTCCAAACTAGTTTTAAGTCGTGAGTGCAAGCATACCACCATCTTTTATACTCTTGTTAAGTGTGGCGACACTTCGATGAAAATGGCCATAGATGGTGGAAGCACCATGAATATGGTAGCCTAGTCCACTATTAAGCACTGCAATCTAACAGCTGAGCCCCACCCTCATCCCTTAAAGGTAGCTTGGATTGATAAGATTAGCTTTACAGTCTCCCATAGATGTAAGGTCCCTATTCATATTGGAAGTCATAACGATGAGATCATATGCGATATCCTACCCATGGATTTGTTCACATTTTATTAGGTCGTCCTTGGCTATATGATCGGAATGTCACTCATCATGGTAGGGAAAATATCAAGACCTTTAGGTTTCAAAACAAGAACATCACTTTTACCCCTTTTCAGCCTAAACAGTTACTTTCTTTCCCAAGCCCGAGGACTTCACCAACCTCGTCCTCGCCCATGACTTCCTACACTTCACCTCCAACCAAGGGAACAATCTCTCTTTTTCATCATAAGCCCTTCGAGAGATTGAGGTACTTTAACTGGTTAATGGGTAAGAGTCTTTTTGAGATTGCCAATGGATATCCCCCTCATACCCCCATTGACCTTATTCCCCTCCCTCGAGCCTCCAACCCTACCTCTGCATTTGACTGGCATATTCAAGATTTCTATGTTGAGATTCGTCATAAAATTGCAATGAGTGATGATAGTTATAAGCTTTTAGCTAATGTGCATCGCAAAGACACTTCTTTTGAGGCGGGTGATTTTGTTATGGCTCATATTCGACCTAAATCACTACCCAAACACTTCCAAAAAAAGCTCCATGCCTTAACTATCGGCCGTTACTAGATTATCAGGAAGTTGGGATCTAATACGTGTGCTTGATGTGCCTGACAACTTAGGTGTTAGTCCTATTTTCAAAGCGGAGGATCTAACCCTTCATCAAAGTAGTTTTGAGTCTCCTTGTCTTCCTTTGGTGGTTTCTGCAGGTAATGAAGCCCTAAAGCTCCCTCCTTTTTCACATCCGTATACTGACGTTGGCTGAGTTGGATGTTGAGTTTATGACATCTTCTAATGGTAGTTTGTGGCATCTCTTTCGTGCATGGTCTAGCTGCCCATGATTTGATGGTCGTGTATTTCCACGAATGAGTTCTGCACCTCGAATGTTGCACTTCTGGTACCTTCAAGACAACTTGCCAGAGTCGAGTTCTTTTCTGGTGGGGAAGAATGATGCAGTATCACAAAAAATAAACATTTAGAAGATTAGGAATTATCTTTTAGTAGTAGAATATCTTTTCATTATCGTTTTTAGCAGGGAACAATGTTTTTTTATTACGTTATCTCTTAGTGTCCTTAATGTTTAGGTATTTTTTTCTATTTAAACTCCCAGTTATGCAAGAGGGAGGCAGGCTTGATTGAATTGAAATATTAAGTATTTGAAAGTTCTTGTGTAAATTTTCTTGGCGTGAGAATTGCTCTTAGAGCGTCCTACATCAATTATTCTCATTTGTAGGAATTGCTTTTGGAGCGCCTTACATCAGTATTCCTTCTCCTCCTAGGTAGATGTTTCCAATCCACCACCTTCACCCCGATTATCCGCTGAAGTAGAGCAGTTGAAGACATGTAGTTATGTATGATTTTTAGTCTCAGCACAGAAACAATATCTAATATTTTGGATGTGAAGCAGTTGGTCCAACCGTCCCCAATAAGCAACCATTTTCCCACTCCCATCTATGTACAGCAAGCCTGCCAAATTATAAGCACGTAATCAATTACCGAAATTTTCGTAGTCAGTTAGCAGTATTACTGTAATGATATTCTCTATTATTTTAGGGTATAACAGTACTAGAATCATATATTGTAATAGCTTCCTTATTATACCACTTTCGTTTGTGCCACATTTTCCATTCATATATGATAGAGATAGCTTATTGGATAGCTTGGGAGACAGCTGAGACAGCCATGAATTTTCTCTCTTTTTCGTGGTTCATCATGGAAGACAAGTCGGACAACAAAATTCAATAGAACACTCAATGAGAAAATCAAATCTAAGAATAAGGTTTGCAAATAAGCATCCTGGACAAGGGAATTGGTCTCGATTTGTCATTAATGCAAAAGAATAAGTCTTACAAATAAGTATTATGTTAATTATTCTTGTATATCCTTAATTGATTTATTTTTGTCATTTTTTAAAGGTATGTACTTTTTAATTATAAACTTATGTTCATCAGCAAATTAGAACAAAACAATTGAATTTGGACAAGGTTTGAGTTGAATAAACGAGCACAATAAGGCCCTGTTCTTTTCGTGGTTTAATAAATCCAACTCACTCCTTCTCACACCCACGCACTCCTTCCCCCCTTCCCACTCTTTCCCACACTTAAACAAAAATACCACTCCTTCCCACTCTCACCCACTCCTTTCCCCCCTTTTCCACACTCCTTCATTCAACTCCCCTCTCCATTCAACTCATTTCAACTCCTGTCCACTTTCACCCACTCCTTCCCCCCCTTCTCACACTCACCCATCCCACACCTATCATTTCCCACTGAAAAGAACAAGGCCTTAAAATCAAAATAATTCCTTTTTACAAATTAAAATGATTGTGTTAACCTCATAATTGATTAACATAAATTGAGGGAAATACATATAAATAACAGTAAAAAGCACAAAGGAAAAAAGGAACCCAAAAAAAAAAAAAAGAATGTAAGTCTAAATTATAAAGTTAAGGTTATTCAAAAAATTAGAACAAAATAATTAGACTTGGACAAGATTTGAGTTGAATTTTATTGATTCAAAACATCAGAAAACAAATAAATACTCTTCAACTTTGAATTTAAATCTTTATACTCTAAGAGCCAATAAGGTCTTTTATTATTTCTATGAACAGTAGTGACAATGACGTCAATTTTGCAAGTATGTCTAATTTATGGGGAAATATGTTTTTCCTTTTGTGTGCGTGGAATGCCTTTTTTTTAAATAATAAAATTTATTGATCTTTTTGCTCAAATGAATTCGTCTACCTATTTTTTACCTTACAATTTTTTTCACATATCTTTTCATTCCTTCTCACCAAAAATGCAATATTTTATTTTCCTTTTATCGAAAAGTTATATTTTGACATGAAAAAATTTACATCACCGAATGCTTTATGTTTTTGCTACCCTCAAACACTCTAAATACATCTATTTAACAACGTAATTAACCATGTATATCACGTAAGGGAGTTACTGCTCTTATGAATAATGAGGGCACTTCTGTATACATATTAAGAAAGAGGATCTCTTTGTCATTCTAATTTTTGAGTTCCTTGTTTCTCCCCTCGCTTTTTTACTTCCCTCATTTGAATCTTTATTTAGTTAAATTTTGGTGAATTAATAAATTTAGTGTGACATACTAAAAAATTTTAAAATTTTCAAAAGTTGTTATACATTGCGTAAGTTAATAAATTTATAATATTGTAAATCAATTGAAAAAGATGCATTTCTAACATTTTGCTTCTGTCGATTATGAAACTAATTATATTATTATAGTTGTTGGGATGTAATCAAATCCAAAATTTTTATAAGTTGTTATAGATTGCATAAGTTAAAAATTTATTATGAGTTACATAAACCTTTTATACATATGCAACATTGATTAGTATCATAATCATTGCAATAATTTACATTCAATTATAAATTCCTTTTAGATAATTAGAGTATGTTTTGTATTGTGTAAAAACATTAGTTTAATTGTTTCAATATATTTAACGAGAAATTATGCTTTTGTTATTCTTTATCTTTCTACATTTCTTATTATTGTTTTATCTTTTTAAGTGATCGCATGTTTTTTTAAGACAAGAAAAATGAAGGGGGCAAGGGAAGCAACTGCATTTTCTAAGATTTTTATGATAGTAAGATATCAAAAAACACATTTAATATCATTGAAGAAACTTCAATATACATGTCGCGCATCATTCTAAGCTTCTTTATTAAAGGACAGCCCGATGCACAAGCATCCTGCATTCACGTAGGGTCCGGGGAAGGGTCGCACCCCAAGGGGTAAGTTGTAGGCAGACTAACCTGACTTTGTCAGTGGCTGATTCCATGACTCGAACCCGTGACCTTTTGGTCACACGGAGACAACCAAAAAAAAAAAAAATCCAATTTTGGTAGTAGTGCATAAACGCCCCTTACCACATCTTCTATTCGCTCATAAAATTTTGACTTATCTACATGCAACACATGCGGCTCCACACCTACTATTAAGAATAAGCAAAGTCACTATTAAGGTGTGCAGATTTAAAACTTAGCAAACAAACAATTTAAGTAAAAGACACCTAATTAAAAAAAAAAAGAAAAGTAAAAGCTGTAGCAAGTTATTGTGAAAGTGCCTTGGGATCATGCTGCGTCATGGACCGGGGCATGGTGTACGTGCTGCACCTTCATACCTAGACCAACTCCTTGATTTGTTTAAAGAGAGATAAAGCCAAGAAAAAAAAAATGACTGGTAAGTCATGTCACTCTCACCCCATTGAGCTAATTTTAGACAGAGGCCATTCTCACCATACGACACCCAATTTGCATGTTTAATTCGAATTCTATAATATGGCCACCAAAATTACGTTATAATACCAAGTTCTCAGTGAATTAAAAAAAAGGAACTAAAGTTTCCACTTATTCAAAAATACCGTTGAAAATTTTTTGCCGAATGTTGTCATTGAACTTTTATTTAAGATTAAAAATGCCATTTTAACCAGTTATAGCCGATTAACTATCAAAAAGTTGTGTTCAAGATACCTTGGAAAACAAAGAAGGGGTAAAATTTTAAAACATCCTCCCTATCCCTATTCTCTTCCTTCAAATTCAGCGAACTCATCAGTATCTAGCGCTTTATTTTTCTCTTTCAGTCTCTCTTTTGAAAACCCATCAAAACCCTAAAAATTCAAAGAAGACCTATGCAACTATAGGCTCCCCCACCATTCATAAATAAGCCAAGAGAAGAGAACATTACTATTCATAACATATGCAAAACTAACCACATGTACACCAACACAGCCACCATTCATACCACCTACATTATTATCCTTATGAGTGTCACACTTAAAAGCAACAAGTTTTTGGTCAAGTTTCTTAGAAATCCTAAAACAGACCAAAAACCTTGGAAAGTTCCATAGTGGGGAATATCAGAAAAGCCAGGCAAAGTTCATTTCCAAGGGAAGTAGAAAAGGTAAGATAAGTGGAAAACACATATGCTTTGATGGATTTGATTCAACAAAACTTGAAAGGTTTATTGTAAATGACTTGCCCAACACTTGAAACCCAAAAACAGGGGTGTAATATCGATGAAATATTTCCTATTTTCGATATTTGCATCTTCTAAAAGGTAAAGTAAAAAACTAGAATCTCTATTTTTTTTCATCATTGAACCATTCGAGTCAGAACAACAAAATAGGTTTGGCATCTAGAGTTAGAAAACACAAGGTTAAGAAGGCTAAAGGCACAAAGTACCTTAAAATCGTATTCATGGAGAAATGTTTTGCAGAGAAGAGAAGAAGAAAAAGAAGAAGAAGAGGACATTTTGGGCTTGTTTTGATTGAGATTATATGGCAACAAAAGTTAAAGCAAAATGTTGCAAGATAATCCATATTTGAAAGTGAATTTTGAACTTACAGTTTCGAAAAACCTTAAGACATGAGGAGTGGATTTAGTTTGATGCTTATGAGTTTACAAACCCCAACCCCCAGAAATTTATAATCTTGCTACTATTTTATTTTCATTTTTATTTTTTCAATTCGTTTCAAAATAACAGTCCAAAATTAAATCAAAACGAAACATCTTGATACTGTTAACTTTTCAAGAAAGTGTCATTTAATATACATTAAAGTTCACCTTCGAAGCAAGTGTCACTTTAATATACACTAATCAAGTTCAGTGGCACCACCAGGTAAGAAACATTTTTAGTGATGGTTTCGAGTAAAATGGAAAGGTTAGTGGAATTCTTCGTTAAGAACTCTCATGATACCAATCGAAGAATATATTGGTTCAAAAGGGCGGAACCGTGAAAATTCCGGATAACTTTGTCCTCAAAAATGCACTATACGCCAAATCATTCACAACAAATACCAATCGCATTATAATTTATGGAGTTAAGTTTTACCTCATATAAGACATCACCTCGAATAAGTAGATTGGAGTCGGTGGACTGAGAGACGGTGTCTACTACCTGAAGACATAGCAAATTAGATTGTTATCAATACCTTGTGAACCGAGGACTCCATCCAACAGCATCAACGACTAGGTCACCCTTCATCTAAGAACTTAAGTTCACTATCTAGAAGTTTTGGATTATAGTTGAATAAGCAATCGCGTGAATTGTGCAATATATGTCATGGGGCTATACATGTGCGTGCACATGTCCACACACACACACACACACACACATATATATACATGTATATGTGCATATATGCATGTATGTATGTGCATATATATATGTGTAAGTATGTCTATGTATATGCAAATATATATATACATATACATATATACACACACACACACACACACACACATATACATATATATATATATAAATACATATTCACATACAAACATATATATATATACATAAATATATATATATATATATATATATATACACACACACACACACATACATATATAGATATATGTATATATATAAGTATGCACGTATGTATGTATGTATGCTCAGACATACGTACATACATGCATACATACAAACACATACACACACACACACATATATATATATACACACATATGTACGTATGTATGTATACACATACATACAAACATACTTAT
>JAKOGI010002221.1:111206-130184 GCA_029747015.1 Carnegiea gigantea
TCTCTCTCTATATATTATATATATATATACTTATATACATACATACATAACATATACATAGATACATACATCTGCATACATACATACATATCATAATATATATATATATATATATATATATATACACACATACATATATACATATATATATATATATATATTTATATATATATTTACACATAGATATATATCTATATATGTACGTATGTATGTATGTACATAGTTACAAGCATATGTACATATGTATATACACACATATGTGCCCGCTCACACACACACACACACACACACACACACACACACATATATATATATATTGTAACACCCCCAACTCCTAGAGCCGGGAGCGTTAGGTTTTCTTACCTTCTTACTTAATTTCTGGGGCGAAACGGATAGCGTTTCCCCTAAAAACTGACCGTTTTTACGCTAGAACCTTACAATAAAGCTATGCAAATCAACGGAAGCGTAAAACATTTAAAACAAGCTCAATGGCTACACGCCGGAGTTCATAACTCATCGAGCCACTCGCTCGGAGTACACCAAACAGAATAGTTTATTAATAAAGAATAAATGATAGATACAACTCAACGGTCCACACAACCGGAGTATTGGGGTTTACAACCCAAATCATAACTAACTTTGGCCAAGAAAACATCTAAGTAATTAGATGGTTGGCTCATACGGCCATACAGAGCGACCTTCGTATCATATACATTACATGAATTAGAATAATTGTTTACAAACGTTTACAAACTAAGAATACTTTAAATGACTTCATTAAAGACGTAAGTTCCCTTCAAATGGGCACACACGATACCTTGCAAGCAAGAATAGATTCCATTTTGACATAGCTGATTCAACTTCTTCCTGTCATAAAGAAAACCTGGGGGAAAAAGGGGAAAGAGTAATGGGGTGAGCAACCACACGCTCAGTGAGTGTCCCCCGACCCCTTTAAAACCAAAACTGTTGCAGGCAGTAATATCTTTAATAGTCACAAATCACGTATTCATACTTTACTATCATATTAGGCTTTCAAAAAACCCTTACGGATGGATCATTAAACATAAACTTCATTTTAACCACTTAAACATATTTCTAAGTCCATAAATGACGAAGTTTCTTTACTAACGAGGAGTTAAGCACGTAAGCAAGCATCGAGGCTAAGCATAGGGATCTTTCTTTTTACAACAAAACCTTTTAGCATTCCATTTAAACTATATATGAAACCTCATTCATATGATGTACACATAAAGTTATCTCTTTTTATAATCATACTTTTCAAGGCATTTCATTCATATGATATACATAAGGCACGCACAATTTTTAAATCTCATTCAAACCTCATTCATAGGGTACGCATGAAATATGCTCATAAGGCTTTCTTTTTCATAATCATATCTTACTTAGCATCTCATTCATAAGTTATACTTGGAATGTGCACATAATGTTTTATTTTCATTAGCATACCTTACTTAGATCTCATTCATATGATATGCACAAGCATCTTTCTTTCTTCTTGTGAAAACATTTTGCTTAGCCTTACTTGAAATCTCATTCACATTTCATTCATAAGAAAAGCACAGGGCATGCACAGAAAACTTTTCTTCTTTTCTTGAAAACACTTTGCTTAGCCTCTTGAGGCCCATAAAAACTCTTTTCTTAGCCTCTTTGAGGCTCGTTTTCATTAAAGGAAATCTCTTTCGTATTGGTCGCATAATGACCCTTATAACTTTTCACATTTCATTCAACTGGCCTCTTAATGGCCCTTGAAACTTTCTTTCTTCTGAAATACTTAAAATGGCAAAATGCCAACTGCTTTTCTTTGCTTATTAGGAAAATACATCTGGTATAAGATCATTACAGGGTGCTGATTGGGTGAGATCTATTCTCAACCCCATAGTGAGACCTAACGCTTACGCTTAAGCTCTTACTCCCGAGGCAGCTACATATAATATATCGAACCATTACCCTCGTCAGGGTCTTCTAGGGTCTCCTAGTACCAGGACTTATCCCCTAGGCTAACATAATCATTCATAACATATTGTTCGAAGCACATTATCTTAGCCAATTGAAAGCGTATGGGCCATAACGGCTAATAATTTTGCTGCCTCTCACAGCGAAATCTTTTTTTCACACATTGCACTTTCTTTTCAATCAAATTCTTTAGGGATTCCCCCATTCAAGTGAGTTCACTCCCAAAATGAAGTTTGTATAGCTAAAATACGCCATTGATTGCTAATAGTCATGGCTATTATTGTTTTGAAACACGAGAAACATCCTTTTTCAAAACAATACGTTCACACGCATAATGCATCCTAATAACATAAGAGGGGAGGGATTTGCAAGTATTACATTCAAGCACTTCATAATCATTTCAACAACACAAGGAACCACACACGGTTTCGCAATCCACGCGGTTTCGGTTAATTCATAACTTAGGTTCCCTCCTCACAAGCACCGTATCACAAAGAACCTCGAACCACTGATAATTTTACCTCAAACCATCCAACTACCATCTCGGTTTTCAATTTAGTAATCATAATATATTATCATGCAAGTTTATAAAGAGACGTGTAATAGAGTTTATGCACTTACCTGGGCAAGCAGCACCATCCAGCGGTGCATTATAGCATATATAAACACATACACATATATATCTATATCGCATCAACTTAAAGCAGGCACTTAATGAACCGTATTAAACTAACAAGGCATGAAACTCGACTACATTCATGGCTTTCGTTTAGGAATTAAGCATGTTATACCCATGTCATTTAAATTACTATTCAGGTATAAAATAACTAGTTAAGCAACATCAATTCAAGGGTTTCGTTTATTGTATCGAAGTTACTATTCAGGCCTAATTAAGCACTAAGCCTCATATGAATCAAGACGTTCGTTCATTATATCGAAATTACTAATCAGGCACACATTAATCAATTAGGCAAACATCGAATCAAGGGTTCCATTCATTATATCAAAGTTACTATTCAAGCCTAATTAAACCAACTGAGCATAATATGAATCAAGGCATTCGATTATTATATCAAAGTTACTATTCGAACCTATTTAAGTCATTTAAGCATAATACGATTCTAGGCATTCATTTATCATGTTGATGTTACTATTTGAACTTAAGTAGGTCATTTAAGCAAATTACGATTCTAGGCATTCGTTTATTATATCGAAGCTACTATTCAAACTTATTTAAGTCATTTAAGCATAATACGATTCTAGGCATTAATTTATCATATTGAAGTTACTATTCAAGCCAACCCTTCAGGCATGCATTAACTGAATTCACTTGAATCGAACCTAAACATGCATAACTCATTTCGAACTATATTTTCAGGCATGTAATAACTGAATTCACTTGAATCAAATCTAAACATACATAACTCATTTCAAACTAAGTTTTCAGGCATGTATTCCATCTAACTTAGCACGCATAGTTTCTCATTACACATTTCATGAAATAAACTAAACCTAAGCTGACATGCATCATCATTTAAGCTAAAACGTTTTCGAATCTACTAATACTTAGGAGGCGAGAAACACCCACCTCGCATCCATTCTTAGGATCCGTTCTAAGGGCTTTTGGGCTCGATTTGGATGCTGGAAAATCTCAATCCCTCGACCCGTGCTCACTGGCTGTACCGACAGAACCCAAAACCGTCGGACCCTTGTTGCAACCACACCCAATCCCACGCAAAATACGCCCCAATTTGACTCAAATTGGCTTACTGATTTGAGGTTGTGCTTGAAGTATGGGCTGAGAATTCACCCCCAATTCGTAGGGAATCTGGAGTGGCTAAAGAGTAGGCTTTATGGATGAGCCCGGGCATCTGTTTTTTCCCTCAAACTGCTGCCCAAATCGACCACCAGCGTCGTGGTTTCTCACCCCTCGTCCGTTCTCTCTCTCTCTCTCTCTCTCTCTCTCACGGCGACTGTGACATGGAGCAGCCGGCAAGGTGCGACGGCGGCCGACTAGGCGCCGGTGGCGCACCGTTGCCCCCCCTCTGCCTCTTCCTCCCTCTCTGGTGTAGTGTGGTGGTCGGGGTTTGGGGTTAAGACGCCCCCCCTCGCTCGTGGTCTCTCCTCCCGTGGAAGAGAAAGGGGCTTCGGCCCCTTATTTGCTTTTTCTTTTCTTTTTTTTGACTCAAGTTGTTCAGTAATTGGTATCGCTAGTCTAGTTCGTATCCCGAACTCTAAACCCAAATCATTAATACGGCCTTCTATTGACTATTCGTTCTCAAATACGTTAAGGTTCAATTTATTAAACCTCGAAACTAATTCTAAGGTTAACAACCTACTCGCATTCAGAAAACGACTAAATAAATCGAATAATGACTAAATTAAACTATCGATCTAATTTAAGGGTACAAATAGCACAAATTTACTTTAAAATCAATAATAGCAATAATAATTCTTTTTAATAAAATTATCGCTCACATAAGCACATCGATACTAATTTAACTCATATGGTTAATAAAAATACGAATTTTATAACGTAGAATGTAAGGAAGCCAACCTAATGTAAAATAAAGAACGTGGGTCTTACACTCTTCCCCCCTTAAAAGAATTTCATCCTCGAAATTCTAAACTTAAGTTCGGTCATTCCTAGAATGTATGCACACAACTAGGATCTACGTAGGTTTCTAAAAGGTTTCATTTTGCAGACGCTACTTCTTTTAAATCGAAAGAAAAAGGCTTATGGTATCCAGTCTCCTCCTCGCCAATCCTCTTTAAGCATCTACTCACTCTACCTAGGCGCTGAGGCCAAATCGCATTGAAGGGGGGCAAATGAGTTGGCATGGATAACCATATCAAACTTATTTTAAATGAACATCATCTTTAAAATTTTCATCTAAGCAATACTAAAATCGACTACTCTGCACTTACACATCAACATAGCGGACATTTAAAGGATTTTCATGTATGGCAACTTAAACATAATATTTCGAGGTCATATCAAGGCATTCAACTTAACCAAGTTCATTTTGAAACATGATGAAATCGAATTTATTTCAAAATCAAGTCAGTCAACCACGGCTTCTTTATCGCAGCAAAGTAGCAAGGACACCAAGGCAGCAAGGACATAAGACAACTCAGCATCTGAAAGGCTAATAATTATGAGCGATATCAATCACTGTTATAAGGATATAACATGTACATTACTGAGAGTGATTTGTGGTGCTATCAAGTAGCAAGCAAGAAGGAACTGGGAAGAAAAATGGCATGCTAAGAATGCAGGCTGATGGGCAGTGGGGGTTCAGTATGCTACTCGTAAGCATGTTGTTTCGGGTAGAGATCGTCCATCGGGACTAGTAGTTTTCATGTGGGAAGGAAGGCTTCTAAGTACTTAATTTGCATGCATATATTTTCAAAGCAGTTGCTCAAGCATGTGAGTTACAGGCCATAATACAGCAAGCAACATGGGAGTTAGTAGAGGAATTACTCAAAAGCTCCTAAACTCATGTCTCATGTTAGAACTACAATAAACTAAACAAAAGATTTCAGGCCAGAGTGTGTAACTGAAAAGATAATAAGTAGACGAGATAATCACAATAGCTTAGCTAATGGAAAGTTCAACCATAGGGTCTTCATAGAGAACTGATTATCTCTACTTACTAAGAACATGCAAGTAAGATGACATGGTCATAGACATGAATCTACACCCCTTTGCAGCCTTATAAGAATATCACGTAACATATGGTACAAGATAGCACGATTATGTTATGCCATGACACTTGATCAATCATGCTAATGGTCATTTTATGCAACCCACACACCAAATTTAGAATAAAGAATTTAAATATGACCTTAGATACATTATCATACTTCCCTCCTAAAACATGAAATATATAAAGGCGAACATATGCCAATGTAGCCTCTTATAGTCATTACATCATGCATTAAATACATGTGTATACACCCACTCAAGCTATACCATAAGATAATCAAATACGTGGAGTGTAAACAATGGCTCAGAGATCATACTGTTTGACAAATCACACCAATGACTATTTAATAACAAGTCCAAAGTAGCTATATAGGCTCCTATGAGCTTAGCACTACACGTATGTTACGTTTATACTCGAAGACACTTAAACTCATTCATTGTCACGTAAGATTGTACCTATACGACCGTATGTAAACGCAAACCCTAGGTTACAACCTATAGTAAAAGGATAAGTCTTGGGTCTATGGCTTATGGGCCTATATGCTTCCGCTACGCTACTCTGATCAATCAAATAAGGGCAAGAATATATGAATGCAGGTTTCTATGGTCATCTCATCATGCTTTAAACATGGGTGCATGCAGTTACCTAGCTACAACATGAAATTATAGAAGTCACGGAATGCAAATAATGAGTCAGGGGTCAGATCATGCTATGAATTACAAAACTAGTATTATCTAAACGACCAAGTTATATAATAAACCAACTTAAGTCAAGCAAATATCAAGAAGTGCAACAACTTATTCATAAAACACATAACGGGTCATGGACTCATCAAGCAGCAAATGCAACTTGACAAGTGAGTATTCAATACATCTAGTTACGCATAGAAGCTTATGCTCATAGAACAAGGCACGAACACCATTGTAAAGCAAATACAAGTCTTCAGATGTAACTATTGAGTTAGAAAGCTTTTTTATGCGAAAGAAAAACCTTAACTTACTATTTAGGAAGGATCTCAACACACACACACACATATATACATATATATATATATATATATATATATATATATATATATATATATATAGATATATATATATTATATATTATATTATATATATATATATATATATATACATACATACATATACATATATATACCATACATATATACATATATTATATATATATCTATATATATAATATATATATATATATATTATATATATATATATATATATATATATATATATGTATATATGTATATATATACATGCAGACATATATATGTATATATATATATGTTTGTGTATGTATATGTACTTGTATATGTATATGTAAGACCCCGCATTTTCGTTCTCCGTTAAGCTAACTAAATTTCCTTTTTACGTTCTAAATTCGTATTTTTAGTAACTGTATGAGTTAAATTATTATCGATGTGCTTTTGAGAACTATAATTTCATTAAAGACGAGATTATTATTGCTATTATTGATTTCAAAGTCAATTCGTGTCATTTATACCTTTAAATTATATCGATAGTTTAATTTAGTTGTTATTCGATTTATTTAGTCATTTCCGGAAAACGATTAGGTTTTCAACCTTGGAATTAGTTTCGAAGCTCATTAAATCAGACTTCGACGTATTTGGTTCGAATAATTGATGAAGGGTTATGTATCGATTTGAGTTTAGAACAAGACATTTGAGATTGGACTAGCGGTTTTAGTTGATTGAGTTATTAACCAAAACAACCAAAAAAAAAAAAAGAAAAAAAGGAACGAACAAATGAGGGGCTGAGCCCCCTTCTTCTGGAACGAAACCGCGACAGGGGGGGTTCTCTGCCCTTACCCCATGAACCTCACGGGAGAGGGAAGAGAGAGAGAGAGAGGCTGAGCGATGGGGAGGGTGAAGGAGGCTGGTCGACGACGACAACGGCGACAGCGACGGCCTAGCGGTGGTGACCAGGCCCTGCCGGCGAGCGGAGAATGACAAAGAGAGAGAGAGAGCGAGACTGAGCGAGATTGAGAGAGGATATCAGCGAGGTTGGAGTTCGAAGGTGAGGGTCGACGGTGGGCATCGTTCCGGCGACCACCACGGCAGGCCGAAACCGCCACGAGCAGCAGCAGATTCTGGCTTGGGAAGGACGGATTCGGATCGGTGTCAGGCTAGGGTTTCGACCTCAGCGTTTGGGTGTGCGTTTAGGGCTAATTGAATCGAGAATTGAGGTTTTTCAGCATCCAAATCGAGCTCAAAAGCCCTTAGAACGGGTCCTCTAGCTTGGAATCGAGGTGGGTGTTGTCGCCTCCTAAGCTATTACTAATTTCGAAAATGTTTTCAGCAGATTGATGTTGCATGTCAAGTTAGGGTTTGCTAAATGCGTTAGAAATGTCAAGAAGTGAGCTATACCTACTTAGGTTCGATTCATGTAGTTAATGGATGCCTGAGATTGTAATTCGAAGTGAATTATACGTGTTTAGTGTTAATTCGAATGCATAGCGAGATGCATGCAATGAATGATGCCTGAGATTGCAATTCGAAGTGAATTATACGTGTTTAGCGTTCGCATTAATTCGAATGCATGTAGTTAATGGATGCCTGATATTCTAATTCGAAGTGAATTATACGTGTCTAGCGTTAATTCGAATGCATGTAGTTAATTTATGTCTGAGATTGTAATTTGAAGAAATTTAAATGTGTTTAGCGTCGATTCGAAACAATGAATGTAATTCATGCTTGAGATGTTGATTCGAAGTTAGTTTAACGTGTTCAGCATTGATTCAAGTTAATTAGTCGATGCATGAAAACGGATTAAAAACGAAGTTTGTTTAACGTGTTTAGCATCGATTCAAGTTAATGAGTTAATGTATGAAAAAGAATTAAAATCGAAGTCCTTTTAATGTGTTCAGCTTCCACTCGAATTGATTAATCGATGCGTGCAAATGAGCTAATTTCGAGGTTAATGAGATGTGTTTAGCTTCGAATCAAGTGGATTAGCTAATGCATGTTAAAGGAATTAATCTCGAAGTTATATAAACGCATTTAGCTTCGATACGAGTTAAACTAGCTAATGCATGCAAACAAATTAAATTCGAAGCTATTGAAATATGTTTAGTTTTCATTCGAACCCTTTTTAGTACATTCATGTTTAGAAAAGTTACTTCGAAATGCATCGTATATGTTTAGAATCAAATTATGTTTGATTTACTGAATAAAGTGTTGTCGAATTATGGATAAATGTGGCTATATGTACGCTTGTTGTAACGCACCACTGAATGGTGCTGGTTGCTCATGTAAGCGCCTAAACCTTACTCTCTTTTACATAAGCTAATATGATAATATGTTGTGATTAATGAATCGATGAATTGAGTTGGTAGTTGGATGGTTTGAGGAAAGAATCATGAGTGTTCGAGGTCTTGTGGTACGGTGCTTGTGAGGAGGGGGTTCGGGTTGTGAAATTACCGCAATCGTGTGGATTGCGAGGCCATGTGTGGCTCATTGTGTTGAAATGATTATGAAGTATTTGAATGTGAAACGTGTGAATCCCTTTCCCCCTTTTATATCTAAGATGCATTATGCGTGAAAGTGTGGTGATTTGACAAAGAACGTTTCTCGTGTTTTCAAACTAATAATAGCCATGATTAATAGCAAGCAATGGCCTATTTTCGCTATACAAACAGTATTTGGGACTGAACCTGCTTGAACGGGGGAATCCCTAAAACGGTTTAGAAAAGTGTGAGTTATGTGATAAATGATTTTACTAAAAGACACAACAAAATTATTAGCCGTTATGGCCCATACGCTTTAAAGTGGCTAAGATAATGTGCTTCGTACCATATGAAAAGAATGGAAAGAACGATGTTATATGAAAAGAATGATGTTACCCTAGGGGACAAGTCCGGATAAACCCTAGAGGCCCTGACGAGGACTAATGTAATGGTCCGATATGTTATATGTAGCCATCCCGTGAGTAAGAGCTTAAGCATGAGCGTTAGGTCTCATTATGGGGTCGAGAATAGTTCTCACCCAATCAGCACCCTGTAATGATCTTATGCGAGAAGTACTTTCGTACTAAGTTAAAAAAAGTAATTGGCCTTTGCCATTTTTAAACGATTAAAAAGGAAAGGAAGTTCTTTTTATAGGCCCAAAAGGTTATATGGAATGATGTATGAAAAGCTTATAAGGGTTGTTACGCGACCAAACGAAATGAAACTTCCTTTGAAGTCTAAGAAAACGTTTTCAACGAAAGAAAGAAAGCTTTCAATGAATTGAGTTATGAAATGATCCTCAAGCATGTTTGAATGTGGATTCTTAGCGCATGTATTAAAAGAAAGCTTTCAATGGATGCTTTATGAATGATTCTTAAGCATGGTTGAACATGGATTCTAATCTTATGTGGCATCATTCTTATCCATAGCAAATCTGTCTGATTTAAAGTGTATGAGATGAGAAAGAAAGTTATAGTACGTTAAAAATTCCATGAATGAAGGCGTCTCTTCCTAAAAGAATGAACGTTGATATGTGAATAGCATGCGAGGGTGTCATATAGCTCAATATGATGTTAAAGGTACTTAAATGCTTGATATGTGTTTATGTGTGTGATATGTATATTATATGAATGAAATGCCAAGGAAAGTGTAATTCTGAAAAGGGATAACCTTATATACACATCATATGATTGAGGGTTCATGTGTAGTTTAAATGGAGTGTTAGGAAGTTATATTATGAAAAGAAAAGATCCTTATACTTAGCCTTCGATGCTTACTCTCGTGCCTAACTGCTTGCTAGTAAAGAATTCCGTCGTTGAGGAACATAGAAATATGACTGAGTGGTCGAAGTGAAGTTTATGTTTAGTGATCCTCCCATAAAGGTTCTATGAATATCTATTATGATAGTAAAGTATGGAAACGTAATATGTGACTAGTAAAGATAGTATTGCCTGCAACGGTTTTGGTTTTAAGGGGGTGGGGGACACTCACTGAGCGTGTGGTTGCTCATCCCATTACTCTTTCCCCTTTTCCCCAGGTTTTCTTTCTGACGGGAAGAAGTTGAGTCAGATAAGTCCAGAAGGAACTTATCGTTGCTTACAAGGCGTCGTATGTGCTCATTTAAAGGGATCTTACGTGTTTAATGAAGTCAAGTAATGTACTGTTAGTTTATAAAGGTCTATAAACGATTATTCTAGTTCATGTAATGCATATGGCATAAAGGTCGCTCTGTATGGCCGCCTGAGCCGACCATCAAGTTAGTTAGATGTCTTCTTGATTTAATTTAGCTATGTTTTGGGATGTAAATCTTAATACTCCGGTTTTGTTAACCGTTGAGTTGTATCTTCCATTTCTTCTTTATTCATGAATTAATCTAGTTGGTGTACTCCGAGCGAGTGGCTCGTTGAGTTATGAACTCCGGCGTGTGGCCGTTGAGCTATGTTTTATATGTTTACGCTTCCGTTAATCTACAGGGACTTATTGTAAGGTGTTTAGCCTGGAAACGGTCAGTTTTCAGGAGAAACTCTGTCCGTTTCATCCCAGAATTTAAGTAAGAAGTTAGGAAAACGTGACACTTCTGGCCTAGGGGCTGGGGTTGTTACAGATGGTATCAGAGTATGGTCCTACGACCATAGGCCGCGACCTGAGTCTTGCATTTCATATAGTCACCTAGGAACATTTTGTGATTATGTGACGTATGCCTGCTCTGTGTGCACGTGTGCCTTATAGTATGGCCATTTGCGACTTATGTATGGCTCGAGAAGGTCGATTGAGTAAAAGTGGAGAGTTATGCGTTAGCGTAGGAGTCAAATAGCTCTCCCCACGCTTTCAAGTGACGTTGTGAGTACTTCATTGGTGCAATATGTTCCTAATGTGCTAATTGACTTCATTGATTGACTTTTATACGATCCGGGTAAACCAATCGAATTAAATGTGAGTTGTGTGCTAGGATGTGAACCCAATTCACTTCCGTGTTCTTGTGTGAGCTAAGTGATGATTTGAATGATAAATGTTTTCTTCGTGCGTTCTGATAAGGTGATCAATAGTTCAAGCACGTCGATTTAAACTTGAACGAACCCTAATACACCTAGAAAGCTCAAGAGAGAATGAACCTAGCAGACTTTGGAATTGTACATCGTAGACGATCCCTCCTAAGGCTAGAGACCTACAATAAGACTCCTATGATCACCTGTAAGATAGATGTACCTCGTAAGACCTCAACGTGTGCCTATGAGGCCATTGACGTCAACCATACTCACACAATTCTAGCCGCTCAACACCAATCTTTCCTAAATTGGATGGGGTTTAGAGCATGCCGTTGACCATAGATTGCAAAAGGAGGATTGTACGCATACCTACATGTCTAGGTGTTCTTTCTATATGACAACATATGGGTCCACATGCCTTAAAGATTTGTTATGATGTCATGTGCTGTGTAAGACCATAAGAATACATATAGATAGGATCGTTGTATGGAACCATCGACGTGTTTGTGATCAAATGCCAACAAAGTGAGTTTTTGTAATTGCTTGGCTTGAGTTTGATTGAACATGTGGCTATATTAGTTAGAACGATTGATTTGTGTAGTTAGTTTCGCACCATGACTCTTGGATCATCATTCACAGCCCATCAATACTGTTCTCTTGCGTTATAGTTGGATTAGTCGAACTCGATGTATGTAATGCACGACTAAATGACGATAGGGCTGCATTTACATGAATAACGTTCATAGACATATGTATATATCTCATGTTTAAGAAAGTAGTATGGTAGAATACTCGGGATCATGTCATAATACGCAATTTTCAAGAATCCTGTGGATGATTGGCTTAGTAAATGCATATCTTGGTATTTGCTTGACTTAAGTTGGCTTGGCATGTGGCTTGATAAGCCAATGGCATAAGTTTTATAAATAAGGGCATGACATGACCTTTGACACGTTATCTGCATTCCACGAATTCTATGATTCCATATTATAGCTAAATAACTGCATACACACATATCTAGAGCATGTTGAGACGACCTTAGAAGCCTGCACTCATATATTCTTGCAACAAATCAAGTATTAAAGCTATTGGATAAGCATAACCCTTCATTTGTATGGATTTATGACTCAAGAGACAATCAGTTCCAAGTAGAGACCTTAGAGAAAGTCTCCCCACCATCAAAACTATCGACTTACATTATGCTTTAGCATTTCCATCTCAAAGTTATTCTTATCGACATGATACGCTAGTTTATATTGATTATTTTTGATTTCAGTGCTACTTAATTAACCCCTTCATACGACCTTGACATGTCCTATCTAAGTTAAGATGAATGTAAGACTCATAAGTTAGCTGGAATTGATATAAGAATATAGGAATGTCAATCATATATGTTTTCATTTTGTAAATTGCTTGCTAAATGTATATTAGTCGGTTGCATGTTACCTCCAATTCGTAGACTTGAGAATGCTGAAATACTGATGCCATGCGATATTATTGTGCTCGAGTAATGCTATGTGGTGTTATGTGACATTCTTATTATTCCCAATGTGTTGTAGAAGTTTCCATGATGATCATCATGATTCCAAAAGTGACTGAATTCATGTTTTAGAGTGAGACTACCATATATAACCTTGCGATCTCATCGTCCCGGTTGCCACACCTTTAGATGCTCACTTGTAGGTGCATATGCGTAGAGTTGTTGCCTGCCATGCAAACTGAGTTTAGATTATCAAAAATCTATGTTTCATTTTCAAAACAAACTCGATATGGTTATCCACGCCAACTCATTTGCCTTTCTTCAATGCGATTTGCCCTCGGCGCCTAAATAGAGTGAGTAGACGCTTGAAGAGATTGGCGAGGAGGAGACTGGATACCATAAGACAATTTTCTTTTGATTTTAAAAGAAGTAGAGTCTGTAAAATGAAACCTTTTGAAAACCTACCGCGTAGATCTTAGTTATGTACGTGGATTCTAGGGAAGACCGAACTTAGATTCAGAATTTCGAGGACGAAATTCTTTTAAGGAGGGAAGAGTGTAAGACCCCGCATTTTCGTTTTCCGTTAAGCTAACTAAATTTCCTTTTTACGTTCTAAATTCGTATTTTTAGTAACTGTATGAGTTAAATTGTTATTGATGTGCTTTTGAGAACTATAATTTCATTAAAGGCGAGATTCTTATAGCTATTATTGATTTCAAAGTCAATTCGTGCCATTTATACCTTTAAATTATATCGATAGTTTAATTTAGTCGTTATTCGATTTATTTGGTCGTTTCCTGAAAACGATTAGGTTTTCAACCTTAGAATTAGTTTCGAGGCTTATTAAATCGAACTTCGACGTATTTGGGTTCGAATAATTGATGAAGAGTTATGTATCGATTCAAGTTTAGAACAAAACATTTGAGATTGGACTAGCGATTTTAGTTGATTGAGTTATTAACCAAAACAACCAAAAAAAAAAAAAAGGAAGGAACAAATGAGGGGCTGAGCCCCCTTCTTCTGGAACGAAACCCCGACAGGGGGGTTCTCTGCCCCTGCCCCATGAACCTCACGGGGAGGGAAGAGAGAGAGAGAGAGGTTGAGCGATGGGGGGGTGAAGGAGGCTAGCCGACGACGACAACGGCGACGGCGACGGCCTAGCGGTGGCGACCAAGCCCTGCCGGCGAGCGGAGAACGACAAAGAGAGAGAGAGCGAGACTGAGCGAGATTGAGAGAGGATATCAGCGAGGTTGGAGGTTGGAGGTCGAAGGTGAGGGTCAACGGTGGGCGTCGTTCCGGCGACCACCACGGCAGGCCGAAACCGCCACGAGCAGCAGCAGATTCTAGCTTGGGAAGGACGGATTCGAATCGGTGTCAGGCGAGGGTTTCGACCTCAGCGTTTGGGTGTGCGTTTAGGGCTAATTGAATCGAGAATTGAGGTTTTTCAGCATCCAAATCGAGCTCAAAAGCCCTTAGAACGGGTCCTCTAGCTTGGAATCGAGGTGGGTGTTCTCGCCTCCTAAGCTATTACTAATTTCGAAAGTGTTTTCAGCAGATTGATGTTGCACGTCAAGTTAGGGTTTGCTAAATGCGTTAGAAATGTCAAGAAGTGAGCTATACCTGCTTAGGTTCGATTCATGTAGTTAATGGATGCCTGAGATTGTAATTCGAAGTGAATTATACGCGTTTAGCGTTAATTCGAATGCATGTAATTAATGGATGCCTGAGATTGTAATTCGAAGTGAATTATACGCGTTTAGCGTTAATTCGAATGCATGCAGTTAATTTATGCCTGAGATTGCAATTTGAAGAAATTTAAATGTGTTTAGCGTAGATTCGAAACAATGAATGTAATTCATGCTTGAGATGTTAATTCGAAGTTAGTTTAACGTGTTCAGTATTGATTCAAGTTAATTAGTTGATGCATGAAAAAGGATTAAAAACGAAGTTAGTTTAACGTGTTTAGCATCGATTCAAGTTAATGAGTTAATGTATGAAAAAGAATTAATATCAAAGTTATATTAACGTGCTTAGCTTCTATTTAAGTTATTTAGATAATATATGAAAAAGGATTAAAATCGAAGTTCTTTTAATGTCTTTAGCTTCCATTCGAATTACTTAACCAAAGCATGCAAATGAGCTAATTTTCGAGGTAAATGAAGGGTGCCTGGTTCCGAATCAAGTAGCTTAGCCAATACATGTTAAACGAATTAATCCCGAAGTTATATAAACATGTTTAGGTTTGATTCGAGTTAAACTAACTAATGCATGTAAACGAATTAAATTCGAAGCTATTGAAATATGTTTAGTTTTCACTCGAACCTCTGTTCTTTGTACATTCATGCTTAGGAAGGTTACTTTGAAATGCATCGTATATGTTTAGAATCAAATTATGTTTGATTTATTGAATAAAGTGTTGTCGATTCATGAATAAATGTGACCATATGAACGCTTGTTGTAGCGCACCGCTGAATGGTGTTGGATGCTCAGGTAAGAACCTAAACTTCACCCTTTATTTTTATAAGCTAATAGGATAATATGTTGTGATTAATGAATCGATGAATCGAGTTGGTAGTTGGATGGTTAGAGGAAAGAATCATGAGCGTTCGAGGTCCTGTGGTACAGTGCTTGTGAGGAGGGAGTTCGGGTTGCGAATTGACCGCAATTGTGTGGATTGCGAGGCCATGTGTGGCTCATTGTGTTGTTGAAATGATTATGAAGTGTTTGAATGTGAGACGTGTAAACCCCTTTCCCTTTTATATGTCTAAGATGCATTATGTGTGAAAGTGTGGTGATTTGACAAAGAATGTTTCTCGTGTTTTCAAACTAATAATAGCCATGATTAATAGCAAGCAATGGCCTATTTTCGCTATACAAACAGTATTTGGGAGTGAACCTGCTTGAACGGGGGAATCCCTAAAACGGTTTTAAAAAGTGCGAGTCATGTGATAAATGATTTTACCAAAAGACAACAAAATTATTAGCCGTTATGGCCCATACGCTTTAAAGTGGCTAAGATAATGTGCTTCGGACCATATGAAAAGAATGAAAAGAACGATGTTATATGAAAAGAATGATGTTACCCTAGGGGATAAGTCCGGATAAACCCTAGAGGCCCTGACGAGGGCTAATGTAATGGTTCGATATGTTATATGTAGCCATCCCGGGAGTAAGAGCTTAAGCGTGAGCGTTAGGTCTCACTATGGGATCGAGAATAGTTCTCACCCAATCAGCACCCTGTAATGATCTTATGCCAGAAGTACTTTCGTACTAAGCTAAGAAAAGCAATTGGCCCTTTGCCATTTTTAAACGATTAAAAAGGAAAGGAAATTCTTTCTATAGGCCCAAAAGGTTATATGGAATGATGTATGAAAAGCTTATAAGGGTCGTTACACGACCAAACGAAATGAAACTTCCTTTGAAGACTAAGAAAACATTTTCAACGAAAGAAAGAAAGCTTTCAATGAATTGAGTTATGAAATGATCCTCAAGCATGTTTGAATGTGGATTCTTAGCCCATGTATGAAAGGAAATCTTTCAATGGATGCTTTATGAATGATTCTTAAGCATGGTTGAACGTGGATTCTAATCTTATGTGGTATCATTCTTATCCATAGCAAACCTGTCTGATTTAAAGTCTATGAGATGAGAAAGAAAGTTATAGCACGTTAAAAATTCCATGAATGAAGGCGTCTCTTCCTAAAAGAATGAACGTTGATATGTGAATAGCATGCGAGGGTGTCACATAGCTTAATATGATGTTTAAAGGTACTTAAATGCTTGATATGTGTTTATGTGTGTGATATGTATATTATATGAATGAAATGCCAAGAAAAGTGTATCTATGAAAAGGGATAACCTTATATACACGTCATATGATTGAAGGTTCATGTGTAGTTCAAATGGAGTGTTAGGAAGTTATGTTATGAAGAGAAAGGATCCTTATACTTAGCCTTCGATACTTACTCACGTGCCTAACTGCTTGCTAGTAAAGAACCCCGTCGTTGAGGAATCTAGAAATATGATTGAGTGGCCGAAGTGAAGTTTATGTTTAGTGATCCTCCCATAAGGGTTCTACGAATATCTATTATGATAGTAGAGTATGGAAACGTGATATGTGACTAGTAAAGATAGTATTGCCTGCAACGATTTTGGTTTTAAGAGGGTTGTGGGACACTCACTGAGCGTGTGGTTGCTCATCCCATTACTCTTTCCCCTTTTCCCCAGGTTTTCTTTCTGACAGGAAGAAGTTGAGTCAGATAAGTCTAGAAGGAACCTATTGTTGCTTACAAGGCGTCATATGTGCTCATTTAAAGGGATCTTACGTGTTTAATGAAGTCATGTAATGTACTCTTAGTTTATAAAGGTCTGTAAACGATTATTCTAATTCATGTAATGCATATGGTATAAAGGTCGCTCTGTATGGCCGTCTGAGCCAACCATCAAGTTAGTTAGATGTCTTCTTGATTTAATTTAGCCATGTTTTGGGATGTAAATCTTAATACTCCGGTTTTGTTAACCGTTGAGTTGTATCTTCCATTTCTTCTTTATTCAGGAATCAATCTGGTTGGTGTACTCCGAGCGAGTGGCTCGTTGAGTTATGAACTCCGGCGTGTGGCCGTTGAGCTATGTTTTATATGTTTACGCTTCCGTTAATCTACAGGGACTTATTATAAGGCGTTTAGCCTGGAAACGGTCAGTTTTCAGGGGAAACTCTGTCCGTTTCATCCAAGAATTTAAGTAAGAAGTCAGGAAAATGTAATGCTTCTGGCCTAGGGGCTGGGGTTGTTACAGTATATGTGTGTGTCGATGTGTGTGTGTGTGTGTGTGTGTGTGTATATATATATAGAGACACGCACAGAGATGTGTGTGTGTATAAATATATATATATATATATATATATATATATATATATAATACATATATATATATATATATATATATATATGACACACACAGACAATACCAAGTATAATGATATAGATAGTATATTATAGTAATCTATATATATATGGTACACGCCACACGACATACATATAATTTAACACCCACACACATAATATCTATATATAATAGTACTAATTATATATATATAATGAGTATATGTACACACACAGACATAAGTAAGAGAGTATATAGTATATATATGTACACACAACACACATAAATATATATATATATATATATATATATATGTATATATATGTCGAGTATATATATATATATATATATATATATATATATATGTATATGTATATATGTATATATATGTGTATGTATCTCTGTGTGTGTGCAAATATGTGTGTCTTTGTACGTGTGTGTTGTGTGGATATTCCTATATATACATCTTTACATATGCATATATGTGTACATGCATACGCGTGCGCACACACACACGCACACATGCATATACGCATGTGTGCGTGCGTTTTTTCTGTGTATCTATGCGTGTGCGTGAGAGAGAGTGACAGAGAGAGAAATACACAGCTGTTTGCATATGTATATGTGCACTAATATGTAAATGAATATATATATATATATATATATATATATATATATATATATATATATATCCATCTGGGTGTGTTTGTGTTGACATAAACACACATATATACATAATAATAGATATATATTTTTTGTAACAAGCAAAAATCTTTATTTGAAATCAGATGACAGCCAATTTGAGTCATCCTATCCTTACTCAGCAACATGGCCATCCAAGCAGTAAATCAGCATTTTCGAATTCGGTTGTTGTATGAAACTAGTATTAGTATGTACATATATATATGTGCAAATATATATATATATACATATATATATAAATATATATATATATATATATATA
>JAKOGI010002222.1:0-130046 GCA_029747015.1 Carnegiea gigantea
TTGGAGTTTTTTGGGGGGGGGATATGCCTCTTTCGTGTCTTGTAATTGGTTATTCACTAATTCACTTCCTCAAGAATGAGATTTCCATATCGAGAATATAGCTATGAAATGAGTATTTCTGGGTAATCTGCACTTTTAGGCTACTTTTTCAGGGAAATAACAGAATATGTGATATATTTATTGAGCTTGGATGCTGTATATTTGCAATATTTATGTCAAACTCCAAATAAACTGGTTTATCAATAAGTTTCAAGGATATGTTGATTAATGTTCAGAATCAGTTCATCTTGCATGGACAGATTTTAAATTTGTGTTCCCCTCTATTTTCTTGTCTTCTTATTTGGTATTTAATTTGTTAATATGATTGAATTTGGTATTTGGCTTGTTAATATGATTGAACTTGTAGCTAGTGGTTTAAATATGTTTAGTTCTTATGGGGTAGTATACTCTAAGTGCATGATTTTGATATGTTGGTGTGATCTTTGTGATTCTTCTCCCCCCTTCCTTTAATGATTGCCAATGTTTAGCTATAATGCTTATATTGACTTATGTGATGACCTTGTAGATGGGCTCTTAGAAATTATAATGGACAAAAGTTAGATTCTTATCATAGAACTTCTCTTGAATATAGGAATGGGGTTGAGTCATTTTTGAAATTTGCTTTTTGCGTGCTGGGGTAGTAAATTGATCGTATGCCCTTGCAATAAATTCAAAGTTGGACATAATCATTGCTTCACAAAAGAGGAAGGGGCACACCATCTTATGTTTAATGGTTTTGGGCATACTATAAAGAGTGGGTGCATCATGGGGAGGAAATTTCTGAACCTTCTTCATTTTTTTGTGACAAAGGCCATAATACTACTAATACCCAATCATAAAGTGGTTTTGGTGACATTGATACTATGAGAATACTTAATGATATTTTTGGGATGCGCAAAAATTGTGAGAATGACATGTTTCATTAGGAGGGTGATATGGATGCAGAAGACAAGGGCATGAGGGTGATAGTTCCATGGTAGACAATGATGCTGGATATGAAAGGTTACCAGAACAAGTTGAACATGAGCTATATCAAGGTTCAAAATTTTCAAAACTCTTTTTTCTGTTGCACTTACTCCCTTGAAATGCATGTATGGTTGGTCTATTAAATCATTTAATATGCTGCTCCAGCTTTTGAGTTTTGTTTTTCCCTATATAGACCCATTCTGATCATCATGGAGTTATTGCAAGCAATTACTTAAGGACTTAGGCCTTGAATATGACAGGATACATGCCTGTCCTAATGATTGCATATTGTATTGGGGTGAAAAAGCACGACAATAATCATATGACAAGTGTGGTTCTTTATGATGGAGGAATAGTGAAAAGAAATTGCCAGGTAAGGTATTACGCTATTTCCCTCTCATTCCTAGACTACTTAGGCTTTACAAATTATCCAAGATAGCTCAGGATATGATTTGGCATGAAAAGTATCGTACAAAAGATGGTATTTTAATGCATCCTACAGATGTAAAGGCATGGAAGCAATTTGATGAACAATATCCCAATTTTACATCTGATCCTCGAAATATAAGGCTCGGGCTAGCTAGTGATGGGTTTAATCCCTTTTGTGCTATGAGTGGCACGCATAGTACTTGGCAGTCTTGCTAATTCCATATAATTTGCCTCCCTGGCTATGCATGAAACAATCCTCAATTATGCTATCGATGATTTTTCCCGGTGAAAAGGCTCCACGTATGGACATCAATGTATATCTGCAACCATTGATTAAAGAATTAGTGCAGTACTATCATGCAGGTAAACATATATTGTAAAATGAATACTATAAAGTTTTATGAATCAACTAAAATTTTCATGCACATGTAACATAAATGTTGCAAATGATATTCATGAATGAAAATTTAAAGGCTATTGAATTACCCTAGGGGGAAGGGGATGAATAGGGTGATGATCAACGATGCAAATTAATCAAAATAAAAAGCGGAAACATAAAAGCATACAAAACACAAGTATTTATCAACGAGGTTGGGTTTCAAAAGGTTTAATCCCCACCTAGAGTTCTCTAACTCTAGGATTAACCCAATTTTATTAGGAGTGATACTTGCAACTCTGGAGTACACATACTTTAAGTTCCAAGTCACTAGTTGACACCCTCAACAAGGCTTGATAGAGTTGAACCTTCAACTCTGTAACCCCACCTAATTACAACATTGAATAATACAACTTAATTGAATGAAAAGCGAATCAATGCTAAAGATATGCGAGTAAGTATTGTTACTTGTGCTCTCTCTTGTGTGTTCTTCAGCTGCAAATGCCTCTTAATTTATAGGCAATGATGTTGGAAAGGTTGGAAAATTTTTAGGGAGGTGACAATTGTATTTGAAAAAGGAAAGTTGATCCTTAATCGGATTTTAAGGCCTTGAGATGCAATTGTCAAGCCTTAAGTTTTTGCAGTTTGCTTCAACAGCTACAATCTTGATTTCCTATGGCCACTTGCCTGATTTTGGGCTGAAGATCTTGATCATGTTATCTAATGGTTGATTTGAGCAAGCACAAATCTTCAAAATGTGGTTTCATGAGACACTGATAAATTTGGACAAATCTGCACTATTTCAAGGGAGGATCTTAATCTCATATTAGTAGCTACTCTAAATAGTCCAAAATAGTGTGCATATAATAAGACAAGATTTGTCACTCATTCAAATTTCAAGCAAGGGTTTTAAGGGAGTTAACGATCTCCCTCTTTTTAATGAAAGGTAATATTTTACTTTGATCAATCATAAGTAATTAGAGCTAGCAGAAATAAGATCATTCTTCCCAAAGAAATTGATTTTAGATGCTTACCATACATCATAATTAACTTTGAAGAAGTTGTTGCCTTACCAGAATTGGGTGTACCTCTTCCAACCTTGCCCACAAGCTGCCGTATTCACAAGCGTACCATACCATACATTTACTATTTGGCAAACATATGATCACACCATGTCATTGTTTACATCACTTACAAAGCCTTAAGACTGTTCCCCTCCCTTTGACTTTCATAAAAAAATAAGAGGGATTACCAAAATGTCATGTCAGTTACACACGTGGAAGGGTAAAATGGCCTCAAAAAATAGAAAACATAAAGCTGAAGGCATGTGAAACACAACGCTAGTGAAAATGTGTCATAGAGGAGGACAAGTGGATGAGCTGATCTGTAGGTTAAGTAACCTTCTCCTAGTCCGTAGGCTGAAATGGGGCAATGAGCTTGACACCATGATGAATGACGCTAGTTAGACGAACCAACGCATCAATTTTCTTATTCATCAAACCCATTCTAATTGAATATAATCAAGCTGATTTTTGACATCAGCTTGGTCCTCTTCCAAGCCAACAAGAGCCGCAACAAGATTAGGGGAAGACAGATGATCAGGAAGGAAAACCTTAAGGGCAGAGGCTTCTTCAAGAGTCAAATCATTGACATGCTGTCACCCTCTTGATTTTGTTTTGTGGAACCGAAGGGTTTTAAGGGAGTTTGCAGAAATGACAGGTATGGGCTGAGTAATGCATTCCTCGGAATCTAAGGGCACCTTAAAATGATTAAAGATGCGAGTGAGGATGTTGCTATATGAAAAAGATGGATACGACTCATACGAGCCCGTCGGTACATGTGATTGAGAATGATCGAGGCATAATCGACCGAATAACCATGCATGAGTTGGTATACAACTTCGAGGACAAGTTCGTTACAAGTTTCTTTGGAGTGATATTTAAGGTGAAATATACGAACAAACACATAATGTTGCAAACGCTGTTCCGGGAGCAAAACATGATACGGGGGTGCCTTGTGCTACTATCTGTAGTTGACCACCTTTGAGGGCAAGCAAGCTGGCTGAATAGAGGTCCTTGGCTTGCTTGCGAGTCAGATTAGGAGGGGTTGTGTTAACAAATTTTAGTGCAAAGTTGGTTTCAAGAATACAGCAGCTTAGGGTGAGCTTGACAGATCTCATATTGCTCACAAAATAGACCCCATTTGCACTAGATTGTGTCTCCAAATTTGCATAAAATAACCGAACGAGTCTTCGGTACACAACATCGTCCAAATCAAGCAATCCCAAGCATTTATCCTTAATTACTTTCTTAAAGAACCCAAGTTCTTAGGAAATAAAGAATGGGACATCTAATTTTTGACACACTGATATGGGTTTATCGTAAAAAATTTGAAAGCATTGTTGAGTAGCAAGAGTAGGCAGCCAATCACCTGAAATGGAGTCAAGCAGTCACGTGTTGGGTAGAGGAGGCGGTGGTGATGAGGCCTGACCGTGCTCTTGGTGGGATAGAGCTGGGGATGACTGGGTAGAGGCCGTCTGATCGGAGCTGTGGCTGGAGGGGGAGGTGGTGTCAGAGATGCTTAGTGTAATCTTGAATCAAGGTGTGCAAGCGCGCTTTATAAGACAAGAGGTGAGCCCTAGAGTTTGAGCTTTGGAGGCTCGATTGATGCGATTGGAAGCTTTCCCACCTCGACTAGTAGCCAT
This sequence comes from Carnegiea gigantea, assembly GCA_029747015.1. Classification (NCBI taxonomy): domain Eukaryota; kingdom Viridiplantae; phylum Streptophyta; class Magnoliopsida; order Caryophyllales; family Cactaceae; genus Carnegiea; species Carnegiea gigantea. Next base: position 4,515 of record JAKOGI010002222.1, read on the forward strand.
AGGTGGTGATTTTGAAGGAGAGGGAGTACAATTTTGGGTTTAAGAGTGGTAGGTTATGGGTTGGGGTTTCAAGAACCCTAATCCGCATTGATGGTGGGGTAGTGAGCTGAAATTGGAGAGATGTGGAGGGAAAACGCGAGATGAGAGAGTGAAAAGGAGAGATATAGGAGAGAGATGAGCTCGCAGGCTCACTTGGCAATGGCGATTGGGTGTATGAGGAAGGAGGAGAAGAGGAGGTTTAAGAAAGAGGGGCTCAGGCTGAATGAGGAGAGAAAGAGGGAAAAACTAAGGGATAAGTGGGATTTGAGAAATAAAAAGAAAGGTCATAGAATTTCTAATTGCACAATATTCCAAATATACTTTCCAATTTTAAATGTAACAAATTAGTAATTTCGGAAGACTTTTATAAGAGATGAAAGAACAAATATGGTTTCTAAGATCCAAAAATTTGGAAAATTTGGTATTACAATGTAAATGCAAAAAATAAAATTATATAAGAGATTTTGAAAAAAAATTTCCTCGTGCCCAAAGAGAAAGGAGTTAAATCAGATTTGAAATACCTTCCTTTGGATTGGACCAGTTTACTTATTTTTATACATGACTAATAGTTAAGGCTTGAAATTGGAAGTTCAAACCCTTGATTTAGTCACAGCAAAAATCTCTAGTTTCTGCCTACAGTTCAAGGCCTTGAATTGTGTTTTAAGACCTTGAATTTCTCAACAGTGAACAAATGACTCATTATTTTAGCTTGCAAGAGCTCACGAACATAATTAGCACTTAGAGAGGGCCCCTCTTCATTTACGCATCAATATTAATTATCCCAAGTTCTTTACGGATATAATTGAATTGTTCTTCACTTAGGGGTTTAGTAAAAATATCGGTGAGTAGACATTTTGTGGGAACAAATTCTAAGGACACATCACCTCTTTAAACATAATTTCGAATGAAGTGATGACGTACCTCAATATTCTTTGTTCAGGAGTGTTGGCCCGAATTTTTCGTGATATTAATGGCACTCATGTTGTCACAACGGATAGGAACATTTTGAGATTAACTCCTAAGTTGAGTAATTGTTGCATAATCCACAAGAGTTGTGCACAACATGCCCTTGCAACAATGTACTCAGCTTTCGCCATTGATAATGCCACTGAATTTTGCTTCTTGGTGTGCCATAAAACAAGTGATTGACCAAGGAATTGACAAGTGCCCGATGTCCACTTTCTGCCTCTCTTATAACCTATATAATCGGCATCAGAATATCCAACAAGAAAGAAATCTCACCCTTTACGATACCAAAGTCTGAAATTTTTTATACCTGCCAAGTATCTAAAGATACATTTTATGACGGTAAGATGGGATTCTTTGGGAGATGATTGAAAGCAGGCACACAAGCACACACTAAACATAATATCCAGGTGACTAGCAGTTAAATACAATAAGGAGCCAATTACACCTCAATATGTTTTTTTGTTTACTGGTTACCATCATGATCTTGATCAAGCTTTGTAATTGATGCCATGGGAGTGCTAGCATGTTTAGTATTGCCATTTTGTAATTCTTTAACAATTCACTTACATACTTACCTTGACTTACAAAAATACCTTCTTTACGTTATTTAACTTATAGACCAAGAAAGAACATGAGTCCTCCTACCATGCTCATCTCGAATTCCCTACTCATGAGATTGGAAAATCTCTTGCATAGGTAGTCGTTAGTAGCTCCAAATAGTATATCAGCAATGTAAACTTGTATGATAATGAAATCCTCCCCCTTGTATTTGTAAGCAAGTTGTCTAGTGGATGATATGATTTGTATTTGTACCCTTATCTTGCTTCATACATAGTTTCCTCATTTAGAGCACTGGGTGATGGTTTTTCTTCATTCATGGCATGTGATTCTTTGCTTCTAGGAGGCATATTGTTTTCAGGATGTGAATCTTGAGGTAGTTCTTTATGCTCCATATTTGTTTTGGCTTTTGCCTCTTCTTCCTCCTCATCATCACCATATCTGCTCAGTTTCAACTCTTGGAATGAAGAAGAGCTTAGCCTACCATCGTTAGATTGATCAAAAATAATGTGAATGCTCGCTTCAATTATTCTAGTACCCTTATTATAAACATAATAAGTTTTACTATGCATGGAATAACCAACAAGAATGCCTTCATCGCTTCTAGCATCAAACCTACCTAACCTCTCTTTTCCATTGTTATGAATAAAACATTTACAACCAAATGTACAAAAATAAGAAATATTTGGTTTCCAAACTTTGAGACATTCGTAGGGAGTCTTCTTTAAAATAGGGCGAATTACACAACAATTTAAAATATAGATTGCAGTATTAACCACTTCTGCTCAGAAAGATGTCGGCAAGCTGCTTTCACAAAGCTTAGTCCTAGCCATGTCCTCTAAGATATGATTTTTTCTTTCAACCAAACCATTTTTTTGAGGAGTTCTAGTTGTTAAAAAATTGTGCGAAATACCAAAGTCATTATAAAATTTATTTAATAAATTCTTGTTGATCAAACTCCCTACCGTAATCACTTCGAATAGAAACAATAGGTAAATTTTTATAAATTTATAATTGTTTGCAAAGTTTTGAGAACTTATGAAATGATGCAATTTCCCTTTTAAAAAAGAAACCCAAGCAAAACGTGAGTAATCATCCACAATAACAAGTATATATGAGCTACCTTTGAGCCTACGAATAGGTATTTAACCACACAAATCTTTTTGAAGCAATTCTAATGGATGAGATGTACTAAGGGTTTTTTTTTTTTTTTGGCTTAAAGGAGCTACAAACTTGCTTTCCTTTTATACATGCATCACAAATACGATCTTTCTCAAACTTATATGAGGGCAAGCCACTTACTAAGTCAAGCTTGGATAACTTTTCTATGGTATGTATTCTAGCATGACCTTGTCCACGATGCCATAACCAAGTATCATCAGGAGAGGCTTTAAAGCATGATAGTTATTTGATAAGATGCTATTCAGTTAATGGCATAGACGTTATCTATTCTAGGACCATATAAATAGTATTCTTATCATGCACATTTTGTACAATGCAATGGGAAAAATTGAAGATAACATTATTACCTTTGTCACATAGTTGGGATATGCGCACGAGATTAAATTTTAACCCTTCAACAAGATATATGTTTTCTAAGGATTTAGAGGGATCCGTACCGATTGTACCTATTCCTATGATCTTACTCACTCTATTATCACCGAAGGTAACATTTCCGTATTTCTTTTTCTTGATTTCAGTAAAGAGGCATTCATTTCCACTCATGTGCCTTGAGCATCCACTATCAAGATACCAAAGTTCATCATTGGATTTCAATCATACCTACAAAATAATAGATTCAACCTTTCTAGCCTTGACATCAAATTTGGGTCCAATGCTGGTTGTGATGATATTTTGTAGTCTTGTCCCTTTTGTCAACTAAACTTGGATAATTTTGGTATTTGGCTTTCTAAAAGGACATGAATAAGAGATATGACCCTTTCTTAGATAATAATTGCATATGGTGTGAGATATTTCTTTGGATGCCGCTTGAGTAAAGAAATTTTAGCATGTTTTGTTTTTGTTAAAAGGTTTATACCAAATACATTCTTTGTTGAAGGACATCCTTTGAGATCCTAATAATTTGTCCAAGTTATCTTGTCTTTTAGAAAATTTCAACGCCACCTTTTCAAGACCTCCATACTCGGATTGAAGCTTTTTCTCCTCTTTTTCAAGAGTTTCAATCCTTAAAGAAATTCATTATTTGATTTTTGTAAAACTTCTTTTTCAAAGGACAAATCACGAATTGTTTTCTTCAAGAACTTCATCTTGGACAAGTACTCTTACTGATATCGGGTGCATTTAATTAAGGCTTGGGCTAATTAATCTTTAGAATATTCAAGAAAGTTGGGGCAATCTACCTCATCCGAGCTCTCATACTCGGTTCATCTTCTTGGACTTGATCTTCATTTACCATAAAACAAAGGTTTGTCGCTTGTTCTTCTTCATCATCACTATCGCCTGAGTCACTATCACTCCATGTGGCTATCATTGCTTTCTTGAACTCTTTCTTGTCCTTTTGCTTGCATTTTTCAACTTTCTTCTATAAAATGGGGCAATCTTTCACCACATGCTCTGGCAAACCACAACTAAAATAAGGACCAAGATTGTATTTATTGTTATTATTCAAGGGTTTGTTACCTTTTAAAGATTTTTCATTTTTGTTTAAAGAAGACCCCTCTTGTAGAACTTCTTGGGATCGAATCTCTTTGACTTGAAAATCTTCTTTAGTCCCCTTGCGATCATTGCCATAGAATCTTTAGCTCCTTCACTAGATTCATCTTTTGAGGAATAGTATTCTTCATTAGTAGTTTCAAAAGCTACTCCCCTCTTTGTTTGAGTTTCTTCTTGAAGTTGAATTTCATATGTGAGAAGTTTCTCGAGTAGATCATCCAAGGCTAGCGTCATGCGGTCTTGAGCTTCTTCAATTGCGGTGACCTTGGGTCCCCATTTGTTTTGGGAAGGCATCGAAGGATTTTCCTAACCATTTTCTCATTTGTATAGGTCTTGCCAAGTAATCAGAGGTTGTTGGTTATGTCGATGAATCGTGTAAACATCTCCTTGGTTCTCTCGTCGGGTTGCATTTTGAACAATTCATATTGATGGATGAACATATTGATCTTTGTTTCTCTTACTTGACTCGTGCCCTCATATGTTATGACCAGCGTGTCCGTATCTGTTTAGCTCTTTCACATGCATAAATACGGTTGTATTCGTTAGCATCTAAGCCTCAACATAGGATATGCATAGCCTTATAATTTTTTGAAAATCCTGCAAAATCTTCTTGGGTGCATTGATCTTCAGTTTTCTCGACAAGTTTTCCCTCGATGGTAGTCTTTGGAATGTATGGACATTTCGTTACAATGTTCCAGAACTCATAATCTTCAGTCTTGATAAACATCTGCATAAAATTTTTCTAATAAAAAAAGTTAGTGCCCCTAAACAAAAGAGGTCTAGTAATAGAGCGACCTTGATCACAATAGGCTTCTCTAGTGGTGGCCATGATCGTTGCCAACTTGATAGTACAGTCAAAATGTAGTGGTTCTACCTCTGACACCAATTAAAAACTTAAAGGTTATTGAATTACCCTAGAGGGGGGCTAAATAGGATGCTGATCAACATCACAAACTAATCGAAATAAAAAGCAAAAAGATAAAAATGGACAAAATACAAGTATTTGTTAATGTGGTTGGGCCTCAAAAGGCTTCATCTCTACCTAGAGTTCCGTAACTCTAGGATTAACCCAATTTTATTAGGAGGAATATTTACAATTCTAGAGTACACCTATTCTAAGATCCAAGTCACAAGTTGACATCCTCAATAAGGCTTGGTAGAGTTGACCACTTCAACTGTATGATCCCACCTAATTACAACTTTGAATAATACAACTTAATTGAATGAACAGAAAACCAAAGCTCATGGTATACAACTAAATAGCGTTGCTTGTGCTCTATCTTTTGTGTTCTGCAGCTACAAATGCTTGTCAATTTATGGGCAATGATGTCGGAAAGGTTAGGGGATCTTTAGGCAAGTGACCATTGCATTTGGAAAAAGAAAGATGATCTTCAATCTGATTTCAAGGCCTTAAGATACAGTTATCAAGCCGTTGAGTTTCTGTAGTTTGCTTCAATGACTGTAACCTTGACTTCCAACGACTCCTAGTGTGATTATGGGCTGAAGATCTTGATCATGTTATCTAATGGCCGGTTTGAGCAAGCGCAAATCTTCAAAATATGATCTTGAGAGATATTGATAAGTTTAGACAAATCTTGGCTATTTTAAAAGAGGATCATAATCTCATATTAGTAGCTCCTCCAAAATAGTTCAAAATAGTGTGCATTAATAAGGCATGATTTAAGGGTGACCAACTTATAATTTTAACATGATTTAATCAAATTAAAATTTGTCTTTCACTTAAAATTCAAGCAAGGGTTTTAAGGGACTCAACAATGAAGAAGGATGTATCATTAACATAGATTTTGTTTATAATTGCAAAAGGAGATAAACATCCTAAAGTACTATGGTGTGAAAAAATTATATTTTTTAAATTTCATCTGCTAACTTTAGATTTTTAATTAAAGGGTTATAATTAAATTTTTAATTACATAATTGTCTTAGCCAATTAGATTATCTAAGCATTCTAACCGAAGTTATACTTAAAATTTTCTTTCTATCGATTCAAGCAAATATATTTTTATTGCCAAGATTAGACATTCGCGGCACACACCTTATGTATGCATCAAAGGGAAGGGATGTGGATAGCTGGAGGGATTCATATATGCATGTTGTATCAAACTAACTTTAAATTATGTTTTTTTTAATATTGTCACTTGGGTTCATTATGTACGTAGTGTTAGACCGTCTTCAATAACAACGTTTTAAGTAGCGTTTAGTGTTTTGACCAAGTCATTATACTAGTAAGTCGATTTTTAGTATTCAATAACCTAGTATTTTGATTATCATTCACGTAGCATTGAGTGTTTTAAGTAGTGTTTCTAAAACTAACAATATTAGCTTTTGACATTCAAAAGTAGCATTTCATATTTTATAGCGAAAAAATATCATTTGGAAATTTTATGTTTGAAAATTATCTATATCCTTTTATGTCAATTTATATTAATTAGCTAATAGCTAAATTTACCGAACACATTTGTTTGAACCACTCATCTAAATAGCTGTCTGCTGTCTGAATTGCTATCTGCTACATAAATAACTAATTGTGTCGAACAAGCCTTAATTTTATTAAATGAAGTAGTTTGTCAATCCATTTATGATCGATATTCGAGAAGTAATTAAATAATGAAGCTACCAAAGTAGGCGACACCTAGCATATATTTATATTGAAAAGAATTACAATTCAAGTAATGTCACAATAGAGCTTACACATCAAAAGATAAGGAAAAATATTTATATATTTATCTATAATATCATCCTACTTTACACCCTCTAAGACACATTGACCTTAAGAAAGTGAAAGCATTGATTGGAGAGCCCCTCGTTAAAAATATCTGCTAATCGATATATGTGGGGGACATACTAGATAACTAGGTCACCTAGTGAGATGCATTTATAAGCTAAGTGGTAGTCAACCAACGACTTTTTGCTGCAATCATGTAAGACGTAATTTATTGTAATACATGTAGTTTTGGTTTTGTCACAAAGTACTTTGACAGATAGTAAGAAGAAAGCCCAATTCAGTTAATAGATAACATAACCATAAAATTGTAATGCAACACCTTGGTACTTTGCTTCAATGGAGAAGCTTATGTAGTTGGTTGCTTCTTACAGAGAAAAGAAATCCTTGGCATGCTTGAGACCCAGCATATAATCCAATGTTCCCAATAACTGTTTGTATATAAGCTAGGTAACCAAAAAATGGTGAGTGCAAGGAGCATGCACAAATTGAGAAATCATATGTATAGCATATTTTATATCTAACTTGGTCAATATGAAGTACTATGATGCGCCAATCATGCTTATGAATTCTACGGTATCTGCCAATAAGTCACCATCTAACAAGGATGACGAGGTTACAGAAGCACCAAGAGCATAATCAGGCTTTTAGTTTGTTAAGGCTAAAAGGGTTTGAAAAGCGAAACATAATTTTTTTGTTTTTTGCTTGTGAATGAAAAATATGAGTTGCAGTATATACGACATGTAGTCCAAGAAACTAATGTGAGTTATTAAGGTTCTTCATCCGAAATTGAGTGTAGAGTAAATTAATGACATAAAATAGTAAAGCACTACACTGACTGGTGAAAAATAATGTCATTGCTTTACTTATAAAAGTAGAATCAAGATACTCCCTTGGCAATGAAGAAACATGCTATGATCAGTAGTACTACAATGGAAACCAAGCTAGCGAATATGATTTGGAATAGATGACAAAACGTAAGAGGTTTGGTCATATGCGTACAATTTCGTTGCAGATCAAATGGAGGAAGGCATTCTTTTACTTTATCCAATGGGCCGCCCTTGAGCAAGACTCAAAGAAAGAATAACTCATACAATTTTGGGCATGAACAATGGCTAAAACTTTCATCAAGATCCTGTCCTGTATATTGATGAAAGCCACGTAGTAAAAGATTAGGTTTGCACCTCTTAAGAGATCCACCAAAACAAACCCAGATGTGGCTAGTTAAACTAATGTTGTAATTAGGTGGCAGTATCCCAGATGTTAATCTCAATTACTGCATTACATTCCTCGGTTATGGCTTATCGCCATTGAGCATGCTTAACAACTCAAGCCGCAAGATGTCAGTTCTATTTTAATAGTGATGCATGTTAGATTGTCAGAGGTCCACTGGTTGATGAATGCTACTGTATTAGTTCGGAAGCAGATGAGGAGGCAACTAAGGTGAGTCTGAACTATGTGATGGGGCTTCATATGGGGGGTTGGGCTATAATCTGTCAACCAAAAGAAACTCCTCTTGAGATTGAGGCTCTTCTAACTAGGTGGGGGTGAATAAAGGTGCCTTAAAGGAGTGCTAAAGGAGAAACATTTTGTGAGAATGGCGTCATTAGGTTAAAAATGGTGAAGACATTTTCTTGATAAATTACATAAAAAATAGAAAATGCATTGCTTAGACCGAGGTTGAAGTTTATGTTGGGAACCATGCGTAAGTTTGAGAAAGCATTCACACACAACCTTTTAAAAATGACTAATCACGGGACTTTTGAGATAATTTCTCAAAAGGACAAATTCCATCAAAAACAAGAGCGGGCAAGCAATCTATTATGAAATAACCATGATATATTCAACATCAACCAAACATTGAGCTAGGATTGGTGCATAAATTAGAAGTGTTCTGAGCATCTCACAATTACGTCTCGATGTTCGTGATCAACTGCTTCATTTTGATAAAATTATTCCCTAGTACAATAAACACTGTTTTAGCGGGCTATTCTCATATTCAAGGCCTCCATCGCTTCAAAGTTTCGATTTTGGCATAGAAAGGTTTTCCAACCATTTTTTTCAAAATTGCCAAAAATTGAACAAAATCCCAATTTTCACTTCTTGTGACATATCCAAGTGAAATGATGATCCACAAAACATAAATAATATTGAAAATCAAGATTAGACACCCCTTGAAATTATCATAAATTAGAATGTATCAAATACAATGGAGAATTATAATCATGTTCAACCAAATCAAGAAACAAATTATCCGATTTTCCTAAATGACATGGATGCGCCACATTGATTCTTAGAACGACAGGCCTGGGCAATTGCCTTATTTGAAGCTAATTTCCTAAAAAATTTATGGCTATAGTATCCTAAATGTTTATGTGATATGTTTCCACTTTCTTCTAAGGTTATGAAGATAGTGATTGAGGTGGACTCGACAGCAAATTGAAAAGAATTGACTCCAATTCTATTGTTACCCAAGATAAGTTTCTGCCTTGCAATCTTAATTATCATTACCATGCACAAGAAGATAAAGAAAATTCAACATGACAATTGTTATCATGGCATGCCTTATCGATAGACAATAAGTTATATTTTAATGCAGGCACATGTAATAAAGCATCCTCAAGGAATATGCCGAAAACTATGTCCAATGCATATGCCTAGGATTTTTGTGCCATCATCAACAACCAAATTAATTTTCATGGCAGAAGGGCATTTGGAGAGTAAAGTATCTTATGGTGAAGTCATGCAAGAAGAAGGCGTAGGGTTAGGATTTCAAATGACCTCATTGGCGTCCCTAGTGCAGAGTAGTTGATGTCTAGATGGGGAAGTATAGAGGGAAAATTCTAGCTGTGTGACCTATATGTAAAACATAATTGATAAAAATTTAGGGGTGATTCCAATCCAAGATTAGGAATATGATTGATTTAAGGGAAAGAAACTCAACTAACACTCAAGGATTGCAAAATAGAAATGCATACAATTCAAGCGTGAGAGAATTAGCTTGTGTACGAGTTGAAAAGAACGAATGAAGATAGAGCTAATCTTGTTCTTGGATACAGTAATCACCACCAAGAGTAAGATTAGGGCCTTGAACCTCAATTAGGATATAGAATCACCACCTACTTAAGTGTTAAAACTCACTTGATTATCACCTAATTTGGCCTTAATTAGGAGAAGCAAGTAAGAGTTTAAAGGAAACAAGAGCAATGCTCTCAATTCTCATTCAATGTAAAAGATAAGCTGCATATAAAATGAGCCATCCAAAGGCCTTACACACATGGCATGAGCGGCTAGTATGCTTAGGAGGTTTCCTTCCAAGGGGAGAAAAGCTCTTAAGCATGCTTAGCATATGCTTAGAACTAAGCTAATTACAAAAGCTTGATTAACTTAAGATAATTACAACATGTGATTTTAGTAAAGCAAAACATATGACTAAACTCAGCATAAGTATACTTAATTAACTTAAATACATCAAATTTCTAGAGTAAAGGAACAAAAGTAGCCGTAAAGTCATTTCCTTTTTCGGCTGACCAATCAACTTGCAAGGTGCTAAATCTTCCTTTGCTTTCTTATTGGCTAAGCTTGTTCCAAAGCAAAATTGCAGCTTATGATGGTGTTCCTGGTAGCCTTGAACATGATTAGTTAGTAAACAAGCAACCAAGCAGTTGAGCAAACCCTTAGATGAAGGAAATTACACCTAGCACTAAACTAGGTTCTAGAGCCCGTTTTCTAGCCGGTTTTGTGCCCTCTTTTAAACCTACCAAAAGTAGGCATGATTTTGTTTGCTGGCCATGGGGGTGAACTTTAGCATGTGTACAAACCCCCAAGCAAAGAAATCAAGGTTATGACTTGTTTCGGTAGTAGAATTCCACCTAAACATTTACCCAGGTAGCTTTGGACTGAAACAGATAGGGTTGACAAAATAGCTTGATCTCTTCTCTTCTACTAAGCATGATTGGTTTTGCTTGCTTGGACCTAAAAGGTAACATCTAGGGGAACCTAAAAATGCAAAAATCTAGGACTTAAGCCGCAATATAGCTTAAGAAATCACATACACAAAACTAGGTGCATTCTAGTCAAGGAACCCGGGACCTTCTTCTTGACCCCTTAGCGCAATGTGAGTCATGCCTTGGACTTTAGAGGTGGAATCAGATCTTGCTGGACTTGTTGGACCTTCATCTATGTCTTGGCTTAAAGGGATCCCATTATCCTCCCTTTGTTGAGAAGATCTAATCCTCAAATCAGCAAGGTAATCATCGACAAGGTAAGGCCCAAATCATCTACATTGAATGTAGCTGAAACTCCATAATCACCTCGCAAATCAACCGTATAAGCACTATCATTTATCTTTTCAAGTACCTTAAATGAACCTTCAGCTCTTGGCATTAGCTTATTCTTTCTCTTTGAAGGGAATCTCTCCTTCCTTATGTGTATCCACATGAGGTCTCCAGGTCAAAAAACCTTCTTCTTTTTGTGTTTGTTGGCGTGAGCTTGATAAGATACATTTGCCTTCTCTATTATGCGCCTCAGTAACTCATGTATCTTCTGGATTTCTTCTACCCTTGCTACTGCATCCACACTTGGCTTTTGGTCTAAAGGCCGTGGAGTGAGATCAAGAGGACAAATGGGATCAATCCCGTAGACCACCCTGAATGGTGATAGACCAGTAGCTTTACTAGGAGCTTTGTTGTGGGCAACTTCTGCATAAGGTAAAAGCAAATCCCAAGCTTTGGCATGAGGTTTAATAAGGGGCCTTAGGAGAGTCCCTAGGGTCCTATTAGTAACCTTAGTTTGCCCATCAATTTGTGGATGGCAAGTGGTACTATACTTGAGTTTAGTACCCAACGTCCTCCACAATGTAATTCAGAAATGATTGAGAAACTTAGTATCCCGATCAAAAACAATTGATCTTGGTATACCATGTAATCTAGCCACCTCTATAAAGTATAACTGAGCAATGTGTGTAGCATCATTAGTTTTGTTACATGGAATGAAATGAGACATCTTAGAAAATCTACCTATCACAACAAAGATAGAATCCTTGTTCCTTTGGGTCCTTGGCAAACCAAGAATGAAGTCCATATTTACATCAACCCAAGGATGAGTGGGAATAGGCAATGGTGTGTAAAGGCCATGGGGAAGAGAATGACTCTTAGCCACTTGGCATGTACTACACCTCTTCAGAATGTCTTGTATATCTTTGTCCACACCTGGCCAGTAGTAATGTTCCCTTAGCATGATGATTGCCTTGTTTTCTCCATAGTGACTAGCCAAGGATCCTTCATGTACTTCCCTAATCAGAAGCTCTCTTGTGCTATACTCTGGTGCATATAGTCATGTACCCTTAAATAAAAAGCCCTCTTGGACCAAGAAATCACCTTTGAGGGGGTTTTGAGTAAGCAGCAAACAACTCCCCAAAGTCTTTATCTTCAGCATATAAACGCTTTAGATGCTCAAAACCAAGTATACAAGTATCTAACTGAAACAAAAGCAAGTACCTTTTGGATAATGCATTAGCTCCTTCATTGAGCTTCCTGGATTTATGCTTGATGGTGAAGTGAAATGATTGGAGATACTCAACCCATTTGGCATGGCGTGAGTTTAACTTGTGTTGGCCTGGAATGTACTCCAATGCCTCATGGTCATAATACAATATAAACTCACTAGCAACAAAATAATGACCCCAATGCTCTAAACATCTCACAATAGCATAAAACTCCTTATCATAGGTGGAGTACTTCCTTTTTGAATCACACAATTTCTCACTAAAGAAGGCTAGAGGTTTACCTTCTTGATTTAGAACACCATCTATACCAACTCCAGATGCACCACATTCAATCTCAAAGACTTTATCAAAGCATGGCAAGGCGAGCACTGGTGCTTGAGTTGGTCTCTTCTTAACTTCTTCAAAGGCAGATTGGGCTTTAGGGGTCCAAGTGAATAATGTACCCTTAATAACCTCAGTCATGGGAGCCATGATTGTACTAAAGTTCCTTATAAACCTTCTGTAGAAAGATGCAAGTCCATGGAAGCTTCGCACATCATGCATACTTTGACGAATAGGCCACGATCAAATAACCTCAATCTTGCTCTCATCTGCCTTAATGCCATCTCCAGTAATAATGTAACCTAAGAATGTCACCTCATGAGTGAAAAGGCACATTTCTTAAGACTAACAAATAGCTTCTTTTGTTCAAGAACAAGCATGACTTGTGTAAGGTGAATAGGTAATCTTAATGCTCTTGCTCATTCTTGCTATAAATCAGAATGTCATCAAAGTATACAACCACAAATTTACTAATGTACGATTTGAATACTTGATTCATTAACCTCATAAAGGTACTAGGAGCATTTGAAAGACCAAAGGGCATAACTAACCACTCATAAAGTCCTCCTTTAGTCTTAAAGGCCGTCTTCCATTCATCTTGTTTTTTTATTCTGATTTGATAGTACCCACTTCGAAGATCAATATTTGAGAACACTTGAAAGCCATGTAATTCATCTAGTATTTCTTCAAGTCTAGGTATAGGATACCTATACTCAATTATGATCTTGTTAATGACCCTATTATCCATACACATTCGCATTCCTCCATCCTTTTTGGGAACTAATAAGGCAGGTATGGCACATGGGCTTAAGGACTCATGGATCAAGCCCTTTAACATTAGTTCCTCAACTTGCCTTTGTATCTCCATAGTTTCCTTGGGTTCATTCTATAGGCTGGCTTATTTGGTAGGACAGAACCAGGAATGAGACTAATTTGGTGTTGGATGTCTCTCTTGAGAGGCAAACCCATGGGTATCTCTTCAGGGAACAAATGACAGAAGTTATGTATGAGTGCTTTGGCTATAGGGTAAGAGGGTAAGGGGGTTTTTGGTTCATCTTGGATACTTAATATCCACTCTTTAAAGGCCTTAAACTCATGATATGAGGCCTTTAATAATGGCTCACTGAAAGTAAGAAGCAAATCAGATTGATGGGGTTTCATTTGAGGCTTATCTTTATAGAGCTAAGAGGGATAAAGGGGCTAAGGTAATCTTCTTTCCCTCCTTATTAGTAGAGTATGTATTCAAGAATCCATTATGTATTACCTTTTGGTCATACAGCCATGGTCTTCCCAGCGAGATATGAAATGCATCTATGAGAATAACATCACACCAAACTTCATCATGATAGTTCTTTCCAATGGAGAAAGAAATAAGACACCGAGAGTTCACTTGGATGTCGTTGCTTTGATTCAGCCATTGAATGTTGTATGGATGGGGATAAGTCATAGTTTGTAAGCCTAGTTTCTCAATTATGCTAAGAGAAACTACATTAGCATAGCTCCCTCCATCAATGATAACAGAACACACCTTCCCTTGAACGGTGTAATAGGAATGAAAGATGTTTTTCTCTTTGCTCATCCTTAGCTCCTTTTTGGCTACTCAAAATTCTTCTCAATACTAACATTTGTCCTTCATCAACCTCCTCCACTACCTCTTCTTGAGTTTCCTCAAGATCATCCTCAATATTCTCTTCATTTTTCTCCTCTAACTCGGCCTCTTGTACTGCCTTCCATTCGGCTAAGGTGATAACCTTACGGTTTGGACAGTCCGAGGCAATGTGCCCAAGACCTTGGCATTTAAAACACCTTCTAGTGCCCATAGGGTTAGGAGGGGATCTATTTGGTGGTGGTTGGCTCTTTTATGGGGGCTAGGTTCTTTATGGAGTAGAATGGGACAGATTTAAGGGCTTAGGAATGGGATTAGAACTCGCCTTGTGAAAGGGTTGGTTCTGGGGAAAAGGCTTTGTGTATTGAGGTTTAGGGGGCTATTTTGCCTTCTTTTATTGCTTAACTTTATGAGCAAGTACACACGCTTCATCAAAAAGCAGTGTAAGTTTGCAAATCAACTACATTAGCATACCTAAGATCAAGGCCTCCTAAATATCTAACTATAGTTTGCTCTTCTGGTTCTTGAATGTCACACTTAATGATGAGCTTTTCAAACTCACGAGTGTATTCTTGCACATTCAAGTTACCTTGTGTCAAGTTATGGAGTTGAGAATAGTAATCTTATACATAGGTTGGGGGTAGAAACCGAGCCTTAAGCTTGGCTTTCATCTTCTCTCATGTTCTGATCTTTGCTTTTCTATCTCGAACTCTCTTCGCACATGGGTTGGTCCACTAAAGGGAGAGATATTTTTTGAGTCTTAAAGCCACTAATTTCACCTTCTTGTCTTCTAGAACTTCCTTGTCCTCATAAACATGCTCAACTCTATACATCTAGTCTAAGAATTCTTCAGGATTAAGCTTACCTTCAAACTCAGGAATCTCAACTCTAAAGTCATTAGAGTTAGCTTGTAACCTTGGTTCTGGTCCTGCCATTCTTAAGGGTTCATCCTCACTAGATGAATCCGAAGAGTGACTAGCTACTTGTTCTTGTCTTTGAAGGTCAGATTGGTGAGGTTCCTCACTCATCTTTTACTTCTGTTTCAAGAATGCACCAAGATGTTTTCTTAAGTACTCATTTTGAGTCTTGAGCTCTTGGCCACGTTGAGCACCCTCATTGATTTTCCTTATCAATATCTCATTTTTGAGCTAAGAGAGATTGACAATTCTTCATAACTGCCTTAAACTTTTCATCGAAGCTTGTACTTGAACTCATCTTGTAACCGTATATGCGTTTGGAACAGAAACGGGACTTGCGATTGGATTTTGTATGGGAACGATTCTGGAAGTGCGAGAGAGTATACCAGGCCAAGGAGAAACCTAACTCTGATACCAAATATGATGGATGTAAGGGGAAAAAACTCAGCTAACACTCAAGGATTGCAAAATAGAAATGCATACAACCCGGGGGTGAGAGAATTAGCTTATGTGCGAGTTGAAAAGAACGAATGAAGACAGAACTAATCTTGTTCTTGGATACAATAATCACCACCAAGAGTAAGATTAGGGCCCTTAACCTCAATTAGGATACAGAATCACCAGCTAATTAAGCGTTATGACTCATTAGATCACCACCTAATTTGGCCTTAAATAGGGTAAGAAAGTAAGAGTTTAAAGGAAACAAGTGCAATGCTTTCAATTCTCATTTAATGTAAAAGGTAAGCTGCATACAAAATTAGCCTTCCAAAGGCCTTATACACACAACATGAGTTGCTAGTATGCTTAGTAGGTTTCCTTCCAAGGGAGGAAAGCTCTTAAGCATGTTTAGCATACGCTTAGAACTAAGCTAATTACAAAAGCTTGACTAACTTAAGCTAATTACAATCTGTGAGCTTAGTAAAGCAAAACATATGACTAAACTCAACATAAGTATACTTAATTAACTTAAATACATTAGATTTCTAGAGTAGAGGAAGAAACGTAGCCGTAAAGTAGTTTCCCTTTTCAGCTGACCAATCAGCTTGCAAGGTGCTAAATCTTCCTTTACTTTCTCATTGGCTAAGCTTCTTCTAAAGCAAAATTGCAGCTTATGATGATGTTCCTAGTAGCCTTGAACATGATTAGTTCGTAAACAAGCGACCAAGCATTTGAGCAAACCCTTAGATGAAAGAAATTACACCAGCACTAAATTGAGTTCTAGAGCTTGTTTTCTACCCGGTTTTTGTGCCCCCTTTTAAACCTACCAAAACTAGGCATGATTTTGTTTACTGGCCATGGGGGAAAACTTTAGGATGTTTACAAATTCCCCAAATAAAGAAATCAAGGTTGTGACTTGTTTAGGTGGTAGAATTGCACCTAAACATTTATCCGGGCAGCTTTAGACTGAAACTGATAGGGTTGACAAAATGGCTTGATCTCTTCTCCTCTACTGAGCATGATTGGTTTTGCTTGCTTGGACCTGATCGAGGGTAACCCAAAAGTGCAAAAATCCAGGACTTAAGCCACAGCTTAATAAACCACATATAAAAAACTGGGTATATTCTGGTAATGGAATTCGGGATTTTCTTCTTGACTCCTTAGCACAATGTGAGTCAAGGCTTGGACTTTGGAGGTGGAATTAGACCTTACTAGACTTGTTGGACCTTTATCTATGTCTTGGCTTGAGGGGATCCCATCATAATTAATAGCAGATTTCAAAAACATGAAACAAATTAGAAAGTACCAAGACAACAAGTAGTAGACATACTGTTAGGGTTTTCTTTTACATTGTCTCAACCAGGAGCTAGGAGCCTAATTGGTAGAATTATTGGAATTGTGATTGTAGTTATGTACATTATCACACCCTTGGTTGGGTCCAGGATAACTACCACCACTTCACTCTTGGTTGATTTTGTCATGCTAGCCATCCCTTCCACAACCTACCTAATTTGTTGTTGAGAAGAATTGTTATATTAAGTTGAATCACTTTGGGGTGCCCTCTCTTTTGGAGTTGTCATCAGTGTGAGATATAGAATATATCAAGTGTCCTTTGATTCCAAAAGGCATTGCTTGTGGAGGATTAGTTTACTATGAAGATCATAAAGAATGATGCCACTCTTAAAATATGGCATCATTGTGCCCAAGGACCCATATTCAGGTGGAATGTGAAAAACTATATATTAAACAAGTAAATTATCTATAAGAGGAGAATCTAGAGACGTAGAGAATTGACAATGACCTTTATCGGTCCTAATATCAGGTAAATCGCCTTAAAGGGAGTTGAAAAAGGTAGCTAATAAAAACTTTATGCATGGAAACTTTTTGATGTATGTTAACCGTGGGAATGTCAAAGATCAGAATGTATGATGGGGAAGATTGAAAACAAGGACAAGCAAAAACCGAAAAGAACAATGAGCTCAACCGGTCTTGATGGATAGTGTGCAACTCTCTTGTCTAAGATAAGCCAAAGGCGCCACTTAGAGGAGAAGTTGGGCTATTCCTTCTTCACTTATGGATACAGAATATCACCACCATAAGCAAGAGAAAGGAACCTAGAAGATCACCACTTGAACTAGCCAATTCAAGCTAAAGCAACTAGGAGTTTCAATGGAGAGTAAAACACTCAGATTTCATTGCATGATATTCAAAGCTGCCTTCTTACATTCCTAAAGGTCCCTTATATAGGAGGGAGCCTCAAAATTCAGATTACATGGGTTACAATGCAAGCCAAACGGATCAAGACAAAAGGGAAGCACAAAAAGCAAGAAAAGTACAAAAGGTGATGTTGACAGTTGCTGTCCAGTTTTCCAGATTGCAGGGTCAACTTTCAGCAGCTGTATCTTCGTCCTTACTTACCCAAATTGGCTCCAACATACCTTATTAGAAAGCTTAGAAAGTGTTCTTTCATATGACTACTTTTGGAGCTCATTTGGTGCAGCCGTTCAGGAGATATAAACAGAACAAGTGAGATGGTGCAGGCTGACTTCCCAAAAGCAGCTTTAGAAGTTTCCTTGCTTTTAGCCTCCTTGGGACACGTTTGACTCTGGTTTCTTTTCCCACCCTTTTAGCCAATTCAAAAAAAGGATCTAGGGGTTAAAATTCCAGGTTGTTAGGGTTACTTTAGGTTGGGGAAAATGGGCTCCCAAAACCGGACAAAATCTGACCTGGAAAACAGTTTTGGACAGTTTGGCTTTAACAAAGGGTTTGGATGGGCAAATGACATCCAAATGGGCTGAAACTTGATTTATTGGGCAGCTAACTCTCCAATCTTTCCAGACATACCAAAAGTTTGGCTTTAAAGCCTCAGGTCATCAGGTCACCAAGGTCAGAAAGTCGGGCCATGTGCGGGATGAGCCCGGCAGAATGCAAGTGATCGTGTCTTGAGTGATTTCTAATCCTTGGAAAGCCTTTGTGACCTCTTGAGCTATAAGAACCCCTTGGGGCTGATCCCCATCATCCCCCCCAGCTTGGGAAGAGTTTGTCCTCAAACTTGGTAGCTCGTCTTCTTCATCAAAGTAGGGCCTCAAATCGGCTACATTGAATGTAGCGGATACTCCATAGTCACCGGGCAAATCAACCTTGTATGCATTGGAATTGACTTTTTCAAGGATCTTGAATGGGCCATCCGAGCGTGGAAGAAGCTTGGACCTTCTTTTGCTAGGAAATCGCTCCTTTCTTAGGTGGATCCATACTAAATCTCCGGGCTTAAATTGGACTTCCTTGCGGTGCTTGTTTACCCGATCCTTGGTCTGATCATTGAACTTCTCAATTTTAGCCCTCACTTGTGCATGGAGCTCTTGGATTTCCTTTGCTCTCTTCTCGGCCTCCCAACTAAACTTGGTTGGAGTAGGGAGGGGTGTAAGGTCCATAGGTGTACAAGGGTTGAAACCATATACAACTTGGAATGGAGAAAGACCGGTGGCTTTGCTTGGCACTCGATTGTAGGCAAACTCGGCATGGCTAAGCAACTCATCCCAACCCTTTGTGCTCTTCTTGGCTAGGACCCTCAACAAAGTACCCAAGGTCCTATTGGTGACCTCGGTTTGGCCATCCGTTTGGGGGTGACATGATGTGCTAAATTTGAGATGAGTGCCCATCTTCTTCCATAGAGTGAGCCAAAAATGGCTCATGAACTTGCTATCCCGGTCGGACACCATGCTTTTGGGGATGCCATGGAGCCTCACGATCTCTTTGAAGTAGAGGCTTGCAATTTGAGTGGCATCATGGGTAGTATGGCATGAGACAAAGTGTGCCATCTTCGAAAACCGATCAACTACCACCATTATGGAGTCCTTGTTCCGTTGTGTCCTTGGTAGGCCGGTAATGAAATCTAAACTCACATCCTCCCAAGGAGCCTTTGGGACCGGTAAGGGCGAGTAAAGACCTTGAGGCAAGACATGGCTTTTGGCAAGTTGACAAGTAGAGCACCTTTTAACATAATGCTCAACATCCTTGACCATCTTGGGCCAATAGTAGTGCTCCTTCAACATGAGTGAGGTCTTCTCAATGCCAAAGTGGCCGGCCAAAGCTCCTCCATGCACTTCTTTAATCAAAAGCTCCCTAATGCCTCCTTTAGGGATACATAACCGGTTTCCTTTGAATAAGAACCCCTCTTCAATGTGAAATGGACCATGGGGGTGCCGTGAGCATACTTCAAAGGTCTCCTTGAAGTCTTCATCCTTGGTGTACAACTCCTTGATCAATTCAAACCCAAGGACTCTTGAGTCAAGGGAGGAGAGGAGTAGATATCTTCTAGACAAGGCATCCGCACCCTTGTTTAAGTGCCCGGATTTGTGGTGGATCACAAAGTGGAAAGCTTGAAGATATTCCACCCACTTAGCATGCCTTGGGTTGAGCTTGTGTTGACCTTGTATGAACTTGAGTGCTTCATGATCCGAGTGGAGGATGAACTCTCCCCCCACCAAATAATGTCTCCAATGTTCCAAGGCCCTCACTATGGCATAAAACTCCTTGTCATACGTTGAGTATTTTCGCTTGGCCTCATTGAGTTTTTCACTAAAGTAGGCTAATGGTCGGCCTTCTTGTGATAGGACCGCCCCTATGCCCACCCCCGAAGCATCACACTCCACTTCAAATATCTTGGAGAAGCTTGGAAGAGCAAGTATGGGTGCACTAGTGAGCTTCTCCTTCACATCTTCAAAGGCGGCTTGGGCCTTTTCATTCCACTCAAATTTCTTGGATTTGAGAATCTCGGTCAAAGGAGCCATGATTGTGCTAAAGTTCTTGACAAACCTCCTATAAAAAGAGGCTAGACCATGAAAGCTCCTCACTTGGTGAATAGAGGAAGGAACCGGCCATTCCCGGATGGATTGAACTTTGCTCTCGTCCACTTGTATACCATGGGCCGAAACAACATACCCTAAGAAAACAACTTGGGGAGTGAAGAAGTGGCACTTCTCCAAGTTGCCATATAACTTCTCTTGGGAGAGCACATCAAGAACTTGTTGAAGGTGATTAGCGTGCTCCTTCTCACCTTGGCTATAAACCAAGATGTCATCGAAATAGACCACTACAAACCTCCCAATGAAAGGCTTGAGAACTTGATTCATTAGACGCATGAAAGTGCTTGGAGCATTGGTAAGGCCGAATGGCATGACCAACCATTCATATAGTCCCCCCTTGGTCTTGAATGCCGTCTTCCATTCATCCCCTTCATAGATTCGAATTTGATAGTAGCCACTCCTAAGATCAATCTTAGAGAAAATGGTGGCCCCATGCAACTCATCAAGTAGGTCCTCCAATCTAGGGATGGGATAGCGGTACTTAATAGTGATTTTGTTGATAGCCCGACTATCCACACACATCCTCATGCTTCCATCCTTCTTTGGTACCAATAAGGCCGGAACGGCACAAGGACTCAAGCTTTCCCGAATCATTCCTTTGGCCAAAAGTTCATCCACTTGCCTTTGGATTTCTTGGGTTTCTTGTGGATTCATTCTATAGGCCGGTTTATTTGGAAGGGTGGATCCGGGAATGAGGTCTATTTTGTGTTGGATGGTTCTTTGAGGGGGTAGGCCATGGGGAATTTCTTGCGGAAACACATGGTTATAGGCTTGGAGAAGTGGGATGAGGAGGGGATGGGAGTGAGTGACGGTTTCGGTTTCACCTAGGCCAAGTAGGAGCCACTCCTTGAATGACTCATACTCATGGTTTTCGGCCTTGAGGAGGTTAGTGAGTAGGATGTCTTTTTGTGGGGTTTCTTTTGGCTTGAGGAGTTGGGAAGGACGAATGGGGGTAAGGGTGATTTTCTTGTGGTCTAGGATGAAGGAGTAGGTGTTCATTCGGCCATCATGCATAACATTTCTATCAAAGAGCCACGGTCTACCAAGGAGTACATGACATGCATCCATGGGAATCACATCACACCAAATTTCATCCTTATAGTTCTTTCCAATGCTCAAAGAAACTAAACAACGAGATGAGACTTGGATACCTTTGCCTTGATTGAGCCATTGAATGGTGTATGGAAAAGGGTGTGGAGATGCCGTGAGTTGAAGCTTGTCCACCAAGGTCTTGGATGCCACATTTGTACAACTCCCTCCATCAATGATGAGGGAACATACTTTGCCTCCTATGGTGCACCTCGTGTGAAAGATGGCCTCCCTTTGTTCATTCCCATCTTGAGTAGCCAACCCACTCAAAGCTCGCCTAACCACCAAGAGTTCACCTTCATCCGGGCCCTCCTCTACTTCTTCTAGGGCCTCATTCAAGTACAACTCCTTTTCTTCTTCCATTTCTTCTTCAAAAGATGCTTGGTACTCGGCTAGGGTGACCACTCTCTTGTTTGGACATTCGGATGCAATATGTCCAAGACCTTGGCACCTAAAGCACCTCCTTGTCTCCTTTGGTTTTGTGGACATTTGAGGGGCTGTTTTGGGGACCGAAGGGGGAGGAGGTTTTGGGTTTGGAGGGTTAAAGGGCTTTGGCGTGGTGTATGAAGGCCTTTGGGGAGTGTAGGCACGATTTTGTGGTTTAAAGGCTTCACTCTTTCCCTTAGTCTTCTTTTGTAGTTCCACCTTGTGAGCTAGAGAACTTAACTCATCAAGGGTGGTGTATGGGTGCAACTCTACTATATGGGCTATCTTCTCATCCAACCCACAAAGATACCTCACCAAAGTTTGTTCCTCATCCTCTTTAAGGTCACATTTTATGATCAATTGCTCAAACTCCCTTGTATATTCCTCCACACTTAAAGACCCTTGTCTCAAATGGTGAAGTCTAGAAAAGTTCTCTTGAAGGTAGTGAGATGGAAGGAACTTCTCTTTGAGTTTTTCTTTCATTTTCCTCCAAGTTTTAATCTTCCCCTTCCCTTTCTTGGCCCTCTTAGATAAAACATTAGCCCACCAAGTAGAAGCATACTTTCTAAGTTTAAGGGCAACTAGTTTTACCTTCTTTTCATCCGGGATGTCCTTGTAGTCGAACACCCTCTCCACGGTTTGTAGCCAATCCAAGAACTCGTCCGGATCAAGCTTGCCTTCAAACTCGGGGATGTCAACTTTGAAGTCGTTGAATCCACCTCCTTGATGCCTTTCTTGTCTCCTTGATCCTCTACTAGCTCTTCCTTGTGACCCAAAAGGGTTGAAATCCGAATCACTTTCACCCGGGTCACTAGATTCACTTGGAATAGGTGAATCCCTCAAGTTGTCTCTCCTTTCCTTCATGAGCCTTTGAAGTTGAGTTTGCAAGTACTTGACTCTAGCTTCCATTTCGGCCTTTTCTCTTAAGGCTTGTTCGGCCACTTGCTCGGGTGTTTGGCTAGAAGACATGATATGTGGGCTTTGTGGGAGAGAAACACGAGATTTGGCTGAGAATGGGGTGGCACGGTCGTGCCGTGGGACACGGGCTTCCCGTGCCAAGTTACTGCCGTGACAAAAGTGCAGAAAAGAGGTGGCACGGTCGTGCCTTAAAGCACGGGTAGGCCGTGCCAATTCTGTCCCGTGCAGATAGAGAAAGGATGTTTTGTGGTTTGTGTTTGAGAAATGTGTTTGGGTGGAAGCTTGGCCAAGAGGGTAGCCTAAGCTCTGATGCCAAGATGATGTATGTTAACCGTGGGAATGTCAAAGATCAGAATGTATGATGGGGAAGATTGAAAACAAGGACAAGCAAAAACCGAAAAGAACAATGAGCTCAACCGGTCTTGATGGATAGTGTGCAACTCTCTTGTCTAAGATAAGCCAAAGGCGCCACTTAGAGGAGAAGTTGGGCTATTCCTTCTTCACTTATGGATACAGAATATCACCACCATAAGCAAGAGAAAGGAACCTAGAAGATCACCACTTGAACTAGCCAATTCAAGCTAAAGCAACTAGGAGTTTCAATGGAGAGTAAAACACTCAGATTTCATTGCATGATATTCAAACTGCCTTCTTACATTCCTAAAGGTCCCTTATATAGGAGGGAGCCTCAAAATTCAGATTACATGGGTTACAATGCAAGCCAAACGGATCAAGACAAAAGGGAAGCACAAAAAGCAA
This sequence comes from Carnegiea gigantea, assembly GCA_029747015.1. Taxonomy (NCBI): domain Eukaryota; kingdom Viridiplantae; phylum Streptophyta; class Magnoliopsida; order Caryophyllales; family Cactaceae; genus Carnegiea; species Carnegiea gigantea. The sequence continues at coordinate 28,339 of JAKOGI010002222.1, forward strand.
GAAAAGTACAAAAGGTGATGTTGACAGTTGCTGTCCAGTTTTCCAGATTGCAGGGTCAACTTTCAGCAGCTGTATCTTCGTCCTTACTTACCCAAATTGGCTCCAACATACCTTATTAGAAAGCTTAGAAAGTGTTCTTTCATATGACTACTTTTGGAGCTCATTTGGTGCAGCCGTTCAGGAGATATAAACAGAACAAGTGAGATGGTGCAGGCTGACTTCCCAAAAGCAGCTTTAGAAGTTTCCTTGCTTTTAGCCTCCTTGGGACACGTTTGACTCTGGTTTCTTTTCCCACCCTTTTAGCCAATTCAAAAAAGGATCTAGGGGTTAAAATTCCAGGTTGTTAGGGTTACTTTAGGTTGGGGAAAATGGGCTCCCAAAACCGGACAAAATCTGACCTGGAAAACAGTTTTGGACAGTTTGGCTTTAACAAAGGGTTTGGATGGGCAAATGACATCCAAATGGGCTGAAACTTGATTTATTGGGCAGCTAACTCTCCAATCTTTCCAGACATACCAAAAGTTTGGCTTTAAAGCCTCAGGTCATCAGGTCACCAAGGTCAGAAAGTCGGGCCATGTGCGGGATGAGCCCGGCAGAATGCAAGTGATCGTGTCTTGAGTGATTTCTAATCCTTGGAAAGCCTTTGTGACCTCTTGAGCTATAAGAACCCCTTGGGGCTGATCCCCATCACTTTTGGACTCTAAGAGAAATATATGCATGAAGTGTGCCAGAGGACAATTTTTAATACTAGAGAATTAACAACCACCTTTCTTGGTAGGGATGGGAGTGGGGTGGGTTTGGGGTGGGTTGAGCCATACCTGCATCCATACTCATTTTTAAAAATCATGCCCATACGCATATCTATATCCATCACGTTTTGGATAGTTATACCTATACCCATACCTTTTGGATTTTTCAAGTTAGCAGGTTTTATTCGGGTATATATCCAGTGTGTAAGGTGTCACCTATATTCAACCCATATTTGCATACATTCTATAGTTGATTAGCAATTTCAAGCATTTCATTACTAAAATTCTTATCTAGCTAAACTCACAGAAGTTAAAAATGAAAAAAAAAATTCATTTCTACATAAAGAAACATTATACACTTAGAGTTTCATACCTAACATTTATTTTTGGATTTTACAATATTTTGGTCAATTTTACTAGTAAATTGGGTACACAATTGGGTACGAGTTTTAAGAATCCATACCCATACCCATACTCATTTTCAAATGTAATACCCATACCTATAACCATATCCACTTGAAACCCATTTTCATCAGCCATTTGGGTGCTAAATGGGGTGAGTTTTCATAGGATTTTTTGGGTTTAGGTAATAATCCTATCCCTATTTGTTGGTCCTAATATCATGTAAGTCACCCTAGAGGGTGTGAATAAGGTGACTAATAGAAATCTTACTTAAAAACTTTGTGACTCTAATATAAATGTAAGTGCCAACATAAGTTAGTTAGCGAGTCTAATAAAATAGTAAGTAAATGTGCTTATAGATGATGAATAGTGTAGGAAAATAAAAATGGACAACTTATATAATATGTTAACAAAGTTCATCCAAACAAATGGGCTAGTCTCCACCTAAAGTTCTCTTTTAGTATTTTTCTATTACCGTCGAGGTAGTGTGAGTTCTCTGACTCCTTGTATACAGTTAGAGTTTTCCTAAAAATATCTCATTAACATGATATTTAGAATGAATCACTATAGGTTAGATAATACTCAGTTGTTTCCTCACCAATACAAGAGTAGTTTCACTTGTTTTCTTACCTTACCCCCAGTACAAGATATTCTAAATATTTGACTTGAGTTCAATGATAAATATTCCAAGTATTCCCTTTAAAGCTCAATGAAGATGCTTCAGTGTTGTAACCCTTTTCCTTCATAAGACATTTTAGTGCATCTTGGATTGTTTGATGTGGGAATTATAGCCATTACAAATCTTCCTCAATCTTGGCCCTTTAGTTAAATCCTATATACATATTCAAAAGAGCATAATTGACTAGTATATGACGTCCATATGTCACTGCATGTTTAGATATTTTGAAGGTGGAGTTCAGTGTCCCTGAATACATTTGGTCAAGGGACGTTAACAAGAATGTTAGTGGATCACTCATATCAACACTGTAAAACGTGACAACTCAAAACATTTATTAGCTAATTTTATGACATAATGAACATTTTTGTTAAAATTAAAAAGTGCTTAATGTTGCGTAATTGTTAATTATAAGAGATATTTGTGTTTAAACATTGGCAAAGTGTAATATTAATGTATGATTAATTTGCTCTTAAATAATTTCTTATTGGGCTATGCTATTTACCTTTGGAGGATGGTGAATTGCCTGCTAAACCTAAATAGTTCAATTAAATTAACCCTAATTTAAATAACTAATTATTTTATAATTAACCCTAATTTTGGGAATCATTAAGCTACAAGTGTCTTTGTAGAAGCAAAGAAATCAAATTGGAATGGTTTTTCTAGTGAAGGGTCAGAACTAGCATTGTCAAAAGGAATACATAGGCCAAACTATCTTAAATAGAAGTTGTTGACATCATGAGCCTGAAAGAGGTTCGCTTGTTGTAGCAATGAAGAAATTAAAGCAAAGGCTAGTGCATTCGATAAAGCTTAAATGCTCACCTGCTGAAGCTATGAGAAGCTAAAACTTAAAGCCATAGATTTTCAGACAAAGAGCTATTTGAGACAACTTACTCTAGTGTATATCTTTTTTAGCACTAGTGGTCCTATTGATAGGTAAAGACTATAAGTAGAGGACTTGTCTGAAGAATGAAGAGTACAACAAAATAACTCAATAAAAGCAAAACGTTTACAGTCTTATTGTTCTCAATTGTACTCTTTGTACACATTGTATTCCTTTGTAGGTAAACAAGTTGGGCAACTCATTTTAGCTTGCAAGAAAGAGGGTCAATTAGGAGCAGTGTCTTGTCTACATGGTGTCTTAGACAAATTACATCAAGCGTGACTTGAAGAGTACTTTGTCAAGATCATTGAACACTTAGACTTATAATCTTGTGGAAATCAATACAGCTGGTTGAAATCCAAAGGGGATCCTTCAGCGAATCCTATTGTGAGGATGAAATTCTCAAACAAATGCAGTCTGCTTTAATTTCTGCGATTTACTTTCTGCTCAGAGTTCTTCAATTTGCACTCTCTTAATCTATCAGGTGTTTAAGTTTTTACTTGTGAATATTTTCAATCATTGTTAGGCCAGGTCTGAAATAAAGTGGACTAGACTAGGCTGAGGCAATTTCGTCACTTTGTTTCTCTTTTTCGATCTTTAGTTCAGTCCATCTTTGGATCCGATGGACCGAGAACCAGACTAGGATCGAGATAAAGTTAGGTTTTTTTTTTTTTTTTGGGGATTCTTAAACACCATAGACCAATTTAAAGAGTATAGCCTCCTCCTTCTGCCCCTCTACCCCTCACCGTCACGAGTCACGACCTCTCTAGTTCTCCTTCTCCTCTCCTCTCTAGCTCTCCCTCTCCTCTCTGGCTCCCTTTGATTGCTCCTCTCTAGCTTTCCCTTGCGGTCACACTACTGGCCGGTGGCATTCCCCTCTCCCTTTCTGTGTTTATTTGCACCCTGCATTGACTCTGCTCATAGCTCATAAGACAAAAGTCACACTCTTAGCGCCCTCTATCCTCTCTTTCTCTACTTGGGACTGGTTTAGTTTCTTCATGGTAAATTGGTAAGTGATTATCCTCCTTCTCCTCTATCTTTCTCTCTAATTATGAATATAGATTAACAATGTGTATGACTACATGTTCTGCTTTTTCTCATGCTAATAATTTAGTGGTGTTGGTAATTGAATCACCATTGATAACATCATAACAATGTGTATGTTTTGCTTCTTCAAATTGGATTTGAGTTAATTGCTTATAAGGGGAAATTAAGAATCAATTAGAAAATCACTGAAGAGTGTGCTAATTTCTGACCAAATATATTCAAAAGCTGTGAAACTAAGAATCATTTATTACTATGAATTATCTATTAGACTATTTATTATTGAGCATTTGAGTTATGGTGGTTGGTTGAAAAAGGAGAAAATGAATGCAAGTAGATGATAATAGCTAGCATACAAGAAAAATAGATGTGAAATTTTCCTTAATAATCCAGCCTGCTAGGTATTCAAGAACTAGTCAAGAATTTTGTCTCCCGTTAACGCTTCGATTCCACATTCAATAACTAGTCAAAGTCCTTTGTCGTATGCTGTCTGTTCAGGGTTGCCATTTGTTCCTTTGGATTCATGCTCTCTAAGACTCTGACTTTACACTCTCCATCCTCAGACTGACTTTTTTTAATCAAAATAAAAAAATTAGTCTTTGGAGGTTGAATAATTATATTTAAATATTTTACTATTACTTAGATGAATCTAATAATCCACCAACTTAAGAAAATGATAGTATCACAAAAAATGTCCTACTATTAATTGTCAAATGATAGAAGGTAAAAAAAAAAAAAAAGGAAGAAAGGGAACCTTCAAACTAAAAACTTAAGGGGGCATTAAGAGTAACTCACATTCAATTTTGTTTCAAAGGAGGACTTGTGCCTACATTCAATAAAACTAAAGTATGACACAAGCTTCTTATAAAGTTTTTGACATGCCAATAATAAAGTTTTTGAGGATTGAGTACAAGTGCTTAATGACACTTACATTTAAAACCCTTTTTATTTCAGGTGTGATATTCAACTCAATTTGACAAGTTAAACACTTATTAGTTTTAAGGATTGAATACAAACGCAAAAGATAATGGCGTAGATATACTTCCTTACTCTAATTATTGGAAACAAGTTAAACACTTGTTAGTTTTTTTTGGAGGTTTTTTTTAATAATATTAACTTTGTGTTTGCCGGGTCCTTCATACATGAAATCTAACTTGCTTTTGTTGAGATTGTGGCCATTCATACTATGTTAAAACACTTGGAATAAGTTGTTGAGACCATTGATGCTAATGTTGAAGAAAGTGATGAAATTAAGGACATTGGATCTAGAGTCACAAACTTTAAAGAAATGGCCAAGAGGATGAGGATGAAATATGATAAGTACTATGGAACAATAGAGGAAATGAACCCTTTGGTGTATATCGGTCCCATCTTTGATCCTAGGTACAAGTTAGCGGGTCTTGAGGTTTCTCTTTGTGATTTATTTGGGGAAGCACAATGTACCACTTTAGTTTTTAAAGTAAGAGAGAAATTAGAAGTTTTGTTTAATGAGTATTGGCAATTATACAAGCCATTGACTCCTCAAAGTGGGCAAAGTAGTGGGCCATAACTTGAAGCTGAGAAGGGTAATGCATTTAGTGGAGCTGCTTTTATGCACAATAATTAAGAAAGAAGTTAAAGGGGTCAAATGGAGGAAGAGGAATCACCAAGACAGAGTTGCTTGTCTTACACTAGCTTCACCTTTGAGGCAAGGTTTTAAAGCTACATTATAGTCAGAATATTCTTATTTAATATGTTTCAATATAACACTCTACTTGTAAGCGCGCAGTGTGTAGTGCACTATAATTCAATGAATATGGGCCATCCCCATTTAAATGTTAGTAACAACTACCACATTATCTAAAGTAATAATCAATTAAAGCCTAACAAGAAGTTATTTATATGATTAAAATGGGTAATTAAATAGCCAATGAGATCAAAATGCCCAAAAAAAAACCTAACAAGCCTCATGTAAAAATCTAATGCTGCCAACATCCATCAGTTAAGCACATGATAAAATTAAATAAAACCAGATAAGATCTAAGGCAAACCTCAACATGAAAAGAACATTAAAAAATAAGGAAAGTCGACATCATGTACTAAGTTAGGATAATACAACTAAAGACACTTCCTAGCTTCATTCTTATAACTTACAAAAACTAGGAATAAGAACATAGAGCAATAATGTGACCAAGAAAAATAGTTTAATAAAATTGCTAAAAAATAAACCTACTCTATCCTACGTTTCACCATGATCACTATGAAATTATATCCTATTGAGAAAGAGGAGGCCAAGTGGTCTAGCAAAAACATTACTTTTGTTATAACCATCAAGAGAATATACAAATGTAGACAAGTACAATCACACAAAAATTACACACTCTCAAAATGATTGGGAGACCTCTCTCTTACTCCTCAAGGACTCATCTATTTTACACTAATGTGGTGTCCTACCTTTTTGACATATGCCTAAGCTAGGGGAGCTCTCTGCTATTTATACTAACTCCACATCCTTACGGTGTCGTGGAGATTTGAGATAAGTGTCACATTCTTACAAGACCTAATATTATATATCTTAGATATCTTCTAGTATATTTCTAGTAGCTAATACAATATCTTAGGTTTTCCTAAGCCGGGTATAATCGAACTAAATATCTTAGATATCTTAGTAAAAGTCTAGAACATACTTAGGTAAAAATCTAGATATTACACTCCTAGGATTTTATGCATATTATTTCTAGATTAGTTTACCTTGAACAATAGGTGATGTTTATTATCTTTATTTATAACACTCACCCTGAGCACCCACTTTTCCTCAATGTTGTTCTTGAGATCTATGTGAGACTTGGTCGAAATGAACCGAACTTTGCATGACTCATTGCCTTCATGAAGATATCGACTACTTGGTCTTTGGTCCTTGTGTGCACTATGTTGATATTTCCTCATAATACTTTCTCCTGTATGAAATGGTAATGTGCCTCCACATACTTGGTCCTAGCATGAAACACTGGATTCCTTGCTAGTTATATGGCATAGAGATTGTTACACCTTAGCACCACTGGATCGTTGGTAGGTTGATGGAGAGATATTTAAGTAACTGGACCAACCATGAACATTCTTAGGTTGTCATTTCCGTTGCATGATACTTTACCTCTATGCTTGATAATGGCACTATTCATAACTTTTTATTGCACCATGAGACGACAACTAATCCCAAGCTAAGCATGTAAGTTGTAGTAGATCATCGAGTGTTATAGTCACCAGCATAATCAGCACCATAGTAACCATCTAATTCAAACTTGTCATCATTTTTATAGCAAGACCATGATCAAGTGTTCCCTTTATGTACCTTAGTATTCGTCGTACTATCCCAAGTGAAGCTTTTTTATTCTTCAGATTTTGCATGTATTGACTCACAACACTAACGACATAAGTAATATTTGGCCTGCTAAGCATAAGGTAGATTAAACTCCCCACCAATTATCGGTACGTGATGGGTCTTTAAGATCTTTCCCTTTGCATGAAAAAAGCTTGTCATTTGCTTCTATGAGAGTTGAGATTTGCTTGCATTCAAGCATACCATAGTTTTTAAGAAGGTCTTGAGCATACTTGTGTTAGCATAAGAAACAACCCATCTTGAGTTTTATCAACTTCATGACCAAGAAAGTGGTTTAACTCACAGAGATATTTCATTTGGAAAGTATCGAGAGATTGGTCTTTGTTTGCTAAATTTCTATTTCATCATCGCCAGTGATAATAAGGTCATTCACATAGACCAACACTATTGCAATTCTTCCTTGTCGAACCTTTATAAACAGGTTGGAGTTTACTGGTGCCATAAAGTACCCACTTTGGACTAAGAACTCAGCTATTTTATTATAGCATGCTCTTAGGCATGCTTGCATCTATACAATACCTTCTTCAACTTTCACACATAGTATCAATGACTCCTGATCTAAGACCCCTTGGGTTGGTCCATGTATATCTCACGGTCAAGTACCCATGCAAGAAAGCTTTGTTCAAATCCATTTTTCATAGTGTCCAAGATTCATGGAAGCCAACGCTAGTAGAACACGTACAGTGGTGATTTTTACTAATGAATTGAGTGTTTCTCTATAATATATACCATAGGCCTATAAGAAGCCTTGAGTCACTAATCGTGCTTTATACCTCTCAATTGAGCCATCAGGCTACACCTTTAACTTGTATACCTATTTACAAGAAATGGGCTTTGCATCCCTGTGCTTAGGTACTAGCTCCTAAGTCTCATTTTGAATCATAGCCTGCATTTCTTATTCCATTACCGTTTACCACTCCTACTTTTGATATGATTCTTTATAGGTTCTCGATTCATTAATGCTTATTCCTTCTACTAATGCTACATTTGCATACTTAGGATTAGGTTTTTGTGTTCTCTTAGCTTGGACGTTCTTAGTTGTGGCTTCAAGGTTTTTCTTCCACTATGTCTTCAAGTTGACTTGGCCTTTCTTCTTTAGGAGATGCATGATGTATACCTATTTGCCATGAACTCTTCTGCTTGTTTGATGTCTCAACTTTATCTACTTCTCCTCCTATAAATTCTTGTTGTGGCGCTTCCTCATAACTTGATTCCTTCTAATCAACCTTGGAGTGTTTGAAAGGACCACCATGAACACATCCTTTTCTTGCATTTATCATAGCCCATTAAGATACAATGAATTGCTTTTTTGTCGAACTTGGTTCGTAAGTGGTCTAGCATGAAGACATAGCCCACACACCTAAAGACTTTGAAATGGCTTGCCATGGGCTTGAAATTCCATAACTTCTGTTATGGAAAAATGAACCGAAGCCTTGCTTGTAGTAGTCTATTTGTGATATACATCGTAATGTTCATGCGCTTGGCCCCGAAATGTGGTAGCGCATTCTTAGCATATAGCATGCTCTTTCATATCTCTATGAGATGCAGATTTTTTTCTTTCTACCACTCGATTTTGTTGAAATAGGACAAGTAAACTAGTGTCTTATTCTATATGCTCATAAGTATTCAATTATTTTCTCCTCTGTAATCTATATGTCGCCACTTGACATTGTGTCCTACTTCACTTTCAACCTTATTTTTGAACTCTTTAAACTTATCAAGTGCCTTCAATTTTTTTTCATAAAATCCACCCAAACATTTCTTAAAAAGTCATCAATAAAGGTAATCATGTACCTTGATAGATGGTTGCTTCCTTTACTAAAGACATTCGAGTGCTTGATCTCGAGTGGCTCCTTAGCTTTGAATATGGACTCCTTGTAAGGAAGTTGATTTGTTGTCTGGTATTAACACCCCGCATATACTATGTTATCCCGAATCTCAAGTTGTGGAAGACCATTCACCACGAACTTTTGTGTCATCACCTTCAATTTACAGTAGCTTATCTAGCCAAGTCTTACATGGCATAAATCTGCTATCTTATTCTTCCTTGTTTTGTTTTCATATACATCTTGGGCTGAAGTCAATATACGGACTCCAACATTCTTCCTTCCATAAGTAGAGGAGATGTGGACTTGAGGCTGTAGTATACCTTTACATCATCAGGTCCAAACAGCATAGAGTTTTCGGAAGACGTGAGGTAGGAAACTAACATTAGATTTTGCTTCATTCCATGCACACTACAGACATTCCATTGTTGCACTTGATGTGAAACGAATTGAGGAGCAATTAAACTGTTACCTATATAGGTGATTGACATTTTCAAGTCATTTGTCATCACAACTTTATGTTCTACCATACTTTGAAGCTTATTCATATCTCCTGTCATGTGATTCGAGTGCCCCGAATCTATAATACGATCATTTTGATAGTTGATGGGTTTGTTGCTCATCATGACAAGAGCAGCTTCTTGTTTTAGCTCCTCAGCATATGATGTAGCTATTTCTATATTAGTTGCTTGATTACAAATGACTACATTATCTTCCGCTTGAGCAGATTTACTGATTCGAGCAAAGTGTCCTTTCTTGCTATATTTGTAGCATCGATTTTCTGGATGCCAATATCTTTTTTCATCCCACTCTCCTCGAGCTTGAGATGCTCCCCCTTATGGATCGCATCCATGTTGTCCTTATTGCCACCTTACTTTCCTTCTTCCCAATAATTCTCCAATAGCATTGTATCTTCTCATTCCCTTGCCTTGGCATTGAGGTGCTCTCTTTTGTGTGAACAGAGCTATTTCTTTATCCTTTACTGAGACCTTAGATATTTGTTTGCCTAGGTATTCTTGGTTAGACTAAGATACTTGCTAATCTTGCTTAAGGGGGCTGAGTTGTCTAACCTCGAATTGATGTGACAAGCCCACTATATTTAGGACCCAAGACTCTAACAATAATTTGATGTATCATAGCCTCACTAATTGCACTTTCAGCATCTATCTTCTGAATTTTAACTTTTATGTAGTATTGGCTCACCGTCATGACTCCTTACTTGATATACATGAGATCATTTTCAAGTTTCTGTAACTTAGATTCATTCTTCTTTGTGAAGAGTGTCTCTAAGATGTCCCAAGCTTTTTGTGGTGTCTCACAATCCTTGATTCGATATAGGTACTTGTAACGCCCTGATGTAAGTCTCAAGGGTAGGAACAACCCAAGCTAACTTACAACAAGAACACAACCAAAACAAGTGGAAAACTCACGAACCAAGGGAGGCACGGTCGTGCTTAAGGGCACGGTGTGGCCGTGCCAATCTTCTGCCTTTCACGCCTAAGTTTGTGATTTCTCACGGTTTGAAGTGGTTTTTGTGTTTGGGCTCAAAACTGAATCAAAGCAAGAATTCTTGGCCTTGATTAAGCTTGAAATGAATATGAAAAGAAAAAAAAGAAGAGAGGAATGAAGTTCACTGATTAGAACATGAAAAAGGAGAGCTTTGGTTTAAGAAACCCAAAGCTAACTTCATGAACTTTAAGTGAATTCAATGGAATTTGGATAGTTCTAAGCCTTGTGATATAAAAGATTACACCACTAATCACTTAGCTTAGGGCCCTTAACCTTTGATTAGGATAAGATACACCACCTAATCAATGATTAAGACTCACTTGGACACCACCTTAATCGGCCTAATTAAGGATAAGCAAGTTAAGTGTTTGAGAGGAACACAAGACACAAAGTCTTTTCTTAATTTCAATACTCAAGCTTCTTGTTTTACAAAAGAGCAACCAAGGCACTTATATAGCCTTGTGATTACATGAAAAGGGCTTTCCTTCTAGGCAAGGAAAGTCATTAAACTAATCCTATGCTTTAGTAATACACGGTTTAAGCTAAAACACACATAAGCTGAAAGTTTATATTACAAAGCACTTAATTTATCTTCCTAAGCCTTTTCCTTTGTACTAAAGAATGTAAATGACTCAATTTCCCAGCTAGGAAGGCAAGAGTGCACGGCTAGCCACCTCAAAAGGACTGAAAAATGCATGTGTGCCATGTCATGCTTGAGTGGTCGAATGAAAGCTTGCAAGATGGTGGTGTTTCACTTGTCCCACGTGTCTCTCTCACAAGTAGCTGAGTGGTGTTTCATCAAGCAGCTCAAAATGACCTAGTTGGCAGTCTTCCACCTTAAGCAAACCCATCTAGGAGGGAAATCCACCTTGCTAAGCAACCGGGTATCTAGGTGCCCATTTCTGCCGTGACTTGTGCTTCATGGTTGACACCTCAAATGTTGAGTAATCTTGGATTTCCTTACATGGAAGGAAACCTCAAGATGTCTAGTTTACCCTCGTTTTTGAATCATAGCATTTGGACGTCGTTTACCCCTTGAATGAGCCTGATTCCCCAAACCGTGCAGATTAGACTCCAAAACAGCACAGGTTTACTAATTAGCTTAATTCACTAACCAATTGAACTCCAAATCTGGTAATTCCAATTGGACATGAAAGCTAAGATCTTGGGGACCCAAAATATGTAAAAATTCAAGACTTAAACCAAACTATATTATAAGAAATAAAAAGAACAAAACCGGGTTCATCCTGGCCCTGCTGGGCAGTTTTGACACCTTGGGTTTAATTGCTGATTTGAACGACCAAATGAAGTCCAAATTGGATGAAACTTGATTTGTTGGAAAGCTAACATCTTGATCTTCAAATCCATCAAAAAAAATTAGACGTAAACCCTTAGTATGTTTGAGAAATTAAGCACACAAAAATGGGTTAGCTGCTGGATTTAACCCTTGCCCTGCAGTTTCAATGTTTAATCAAAACTTGGATGATTTATTCATCCTTAAACCAGCATAATAAGATTACCTAATTTGATTTGATTCTTTTTTAACAAAAGGGATGGAGGGATTTCCATCATACTCCCCTTGTTAAAAATGATTTGCCCTCAAATCATAGTAGGTAATGAACTCCTCTTTTTGCTTCAATTCTGGTTGAAATAAAATCAACCATGAAAACAAGTCTCTTTTGAACTTAGAGACTTTCTTCTTTACCTTCCCCTTGTTGATTGGAATGGTGGACGTAGGGGGCTCCTTGAACATGATTGGAACCACTTTCTCACATGCTCTTAATTCAGGATTAGGAACTGTAAGGAATGATTCTGAATTGAATTGACAGAAGGTTTGTTTGAGTGTTTTGGGTGTGGGTGGAGTGGGGGAAAAGGTTGATGGTTCACCAAAAGTCATGAAAAGAATATTTCGATTCTCTTTGTATTTTGGTGGGTGGTAAGTGTCTAAGGTGAGCATTTCACCTTCATCCGCCTCAATCACTATCTCCTCAAGATCATCTTTTTCATCCTCTTTCTTTTCCTCTTCTATTTCGACCTCCTCAGTTGCCTTCCATTCAGCCAAGGTAACATACCTTCGGTTTGTGCAATCTGATGCTAAGTGACCAAAGCCTTGGCACTTAAAACATTTTGGGATGTTTCTAGGAAGGGGTTTTGGTGTGAGTTGTGGGGGTAGCCCTTTCTGTGGAGTTTGGTTCTTTTATGAAGAAGGGGAAAGGGATGCCGTGGGTTGAGGGACATAAGATGAACTCCCTTTGTTTAAGGTTTGTTCATATGGGGAGGGATTTGGGATTTCATGCCGTGAGGGCGGTTTGCTCTTCTTTTACTGCTCAACCTTGTGAGCTAGCACACATATTTCATCAAAAGAAGTGTAAGCTTGCAAATCAACAACATTAGCATACCTAGGATCAAGACCTCCCAAGTATCTAACAATTGTTTGTTCTTCTGGCTCTTGAATATCACACTTAATTACAAGCTTTTCAAATTCATGAGTGTATTCTTCAACACTCATCTTACCTTGGTTCAAATGGTGGAGTTGAGAATAGCAATCTTGAACATAGGTAGAAGGAAGAAATCTAGCCTTGAGCTTTGACTTCATCTTCTCCCAAGTTTTGATTTTGGACCTCCTTTCTCTTACTCTTTTGGCATACAAGTTAGTCCACCATAGAGAAGCATACTTACAAAGCCTTAAAGCAATCAGCTTCACCTTCTTGTCTTCTGGGATGTCCTTGTACTCGAAAACTCTTTCAACTGTGTGTAACCAATCCAAAAAATCTTCAGGATCAAGCTTGCCTTCAAATTCTGGAATTTCAACCTTGAAATCATTTGCACTAGCTTGATTCCGTGAATCTTGTCTAGTCATTCTCAATGGTTCATCTTCACTAGATGAATCAAGAGTATGGCTAAACACTTGTTCTTGCCTCCATGGTTCGGATTGGATGGGTTCTTCACACGCCTTTTGCTTTTGCTTCATGTAGTTTCCAAGTTGTTTTCTCAAGTACTCATTTCGAGCCTTGAGTTCTTGATTACTCACACTCATTTCTTGCATTTGCTTGGAAAGAACTTCAAGCTTCTCTTCCACAGACATGCTAGTACTCATTGTGATCGCAGGAAGGAACGGTTTATGCTTGACTGTGTTTGGATTGAGTTTGGGAGCGTGGGGTTCAGGCAAGGATCTGAACTTGCTCTGATACCAAAAATGATGTAAGTCTCAAGGGTAGGAACAACCCAAGCTAACTTACAACAAGAACACAACCAAAACAAGTGGAAAACTCACGAACCAAGGGAGGCACGGTCGTGCTTAAGGGCACGGTGTGGCCGTGCCAATCTTCTGCCTTTCACGCCTAAGTTTGTGATTTCTCACGGTTTGAAGTGGTTTTTGTGTTTGGGCTCAAAACTGAATCAAAGCAAGAATTCTTGGCCTTGATTAAGCTTGAAATGAATATGAAAAGAAAAAAAAAAAGAGAGGAATGAAGTTCACTGATTAGAACATGAAAAAGGAGAGCTTTGGTTTAAGGAACCCAAAGCTAACTTCATGAACTTTAAGTGAATTCAATGGAATTTGGATAGTTCTAAGCCTTGTGATATAAATTTCATTTACACCACTAATCACTTAGCTTAGGGCCCTTAACCTTTGATTAGGATAAGATACACTACCTAATCAATGATTAAGACTCACTTGGACACCACCTTAATCGGCCTAATTAAGGATAAGCAAGTTAAGTGTTTGAGAGGAACACAAGACACAAAGTCTTTTCTTAATTTCAATACTCAAGCTTCTTGTTTTACAAAAGAGCAGCCAAGGCACTTATATAGCCTTGTGATTACATGAAAAGGGCTTTCCTTCTAGGCAAGGAAAGTCATTAAACTAATCCTATGCTTTAGTAATACACGGTTTAAGCTAAAACACACATAAGCTGAAAGTTTATATTACAAAGCACTTAATTTATCTTCCTAAGCCTTTTCCTTTGTACTAAGGAATGTAAATGACTCAATTTCCCAGCTAGGAAGGCAAGAGTGCACGGCTAGCCACCTCAAAAGGACTGAAAAATGCATGTGTGCCATGTCATGCTTGAGTGGTCGAATGAAAGCTTGCAAGATGGTGGTGTTTCACTTGTCCCACGTGTCTCTCTCACAAGTAGCTGAGTGGTGTTTCATCAAGCAGCTCAAAATGACCTAGTTGGCAGTCTTCCACCTTAAGCAAACCCATCTAGGAGGGAAATCCACCTTGCTAAGCAACCGGGTATCTAGGTGCCTGTTTCTGCCGTGACTTGTGCTTCATGGTTGACACCTCAAATGCTGAGTAATCTTGGATTTCCTTACATGGAAGGAAACCTCAAGATGTCTAGTTTACTCTTGTTTTTGAATCATAGCATTTGGACGTCGTTTACCCCTTGAATGAGCCTGATTCCCCAAACCGTGCAGATTAGACTCCAAAACAGCACAGGTTTACTAATTAGCTTAATTCACTAACCAATTGAACTCCAAATCTGGTAATTCCAATTGGACATGAAATCTAAGATCTTGGGGACCCAAAATATGTAAAAATACAAGACTTAAGCCAAACTATATCATAAGAAATAAAAAGAACAAAACCGGGTTCATCCTGGCCCTGCTGGGCAGTTTTGACACCTTGGGTTTAATTGCTGATTTGAACGACCAAATGAAGTCCAAATTGGATGAAACTTGATTTGTTGGAAAGCTAACATCTTGATCTTCAAATCCATCAAAAAATATTAGACGTAAACCCTTAGTATGTTTGAGAAATTAAGCACACAAAAACGGGTTAGCTGCTGGATTTAACCCTTGCCCTGCAGTTTCAATGTTTAATCAAAACTTGGATGATTTATTCATCCTTAAACCAGCATAATAATATTACCTAATTTGATTTGATTCTTTTTTAACAAAAGGGATGGAGGGATTTCCATCACGCCCCAAATATACATGATTCATTGCCTGCATTCGTCTACTTGTATTCACCTGCTTAAGGTTATCAATAAGATATAATAACTCAATGAACGGGGTGTTACCACCGTCCACGAAGGACAAGGCTTCTGTTATGTATGAAAACTTGCCATAAACCAAAGGTTACCCTATGAAGGGGCATTCACCATCATAATCACTCAAACCATTACGTTATATGCAAAAAGGTTCTAACATCCTAAGGATAACACCAACTTACGTAACTCAGTTTAGAAATACAGTTTTAACATCAAAATACATAATTCAGTTTAAATATACAATAGACACTGCAAAATACATCACAATATGCCAAGATAGCATCTTAGCTCTCCCACACCGTCAATCACATGAACGGTCCTGTCTCATTTATCACCTTCGGCCTCCCTGCCCGCCTGAGGGCGGTTCACTGAACATTTTTCTAAAACAAAACATAAAACATTTTGAACTATGAGCCAAAGCTCAGTACATGCACCCCTGTACTGATAAAAATTCACTGAAAAGTTATTTGGGCCCGCTTGCAATTCATTTTAATTAAAAATAGGGAATGAGATGCATATAAAACTGTATTGCCACTTATTATCTGTTAGTGTACCTCTTAGTAACTGTTACGATATGTGAATAGGTGTACACCTGCCAAGCCGACCGAGGGACCTGGCCTAAAGCCGCGCGGATAACTGGAGGGCAATGCCCTGTAACTGATAACTGACGGGGTCACTAATTATGTGATAAAGCACTGATTAAAATGATTCATTGATGTGCTTACCAAAATATTATGATTTCAATAAATACATGCTGATTACTAAAGATACAGGCAATGAACATACCTGGAAGTTTTAAATGCTAGTTCACAGAGGAATGAGATGCACTAAAGTGAAGGAAATGAAAGCTTAGACCTTAATTATGTTCAAAGGTTCATTATAGGAACATGAGGTCAGAACGATCTTATTCTTATAATGGATAATTTTAAATAAAACTGGCTTATAAAGAACTTTTACACACCAGTTCAATGATTAAACCAAAAAGAAGGTGGCATACACCAAAGAAGTGTGATGTAAGGCACGATAGCAAGTTTAGAGCATAAGAGCTTGCAAAGAGGGTACGGAAAGAATAATCCACAACTTAAACTCCCGACCTCAAAATGAGACGTAAGACCCCAATATAAACAGATTAGGAAGTCCTCTACAACTTTTATTAAGGACATGAAACTTGATTCCCTTGACAGGTTGCATAAAATGGGGTTAGGACACCAACATGCTAGTTTGCAGTGCTGGAAAACCCATTCTACCTAGGTTCAGTAAAAAGGCCATAAGTTCCTCCACAGACCTCGGATTAATGCGATTCAAAAGCCATTTTAAAGCTAGAACACTGATCTATCTATCCACTAAAAATCAAAATTTTAGCTGGGCCGATTGTTACCAGTTTCGTTCCAAAATATGTCCTGTTTTTTTGAAAATTCCAGCAGCACTGCTTTAATGTGTTCCTTCATTTTTTTACACCAATCCTCAACTCAAACTCTTTCTTAAGAGTATATAAACACACTTTGGTATATCTCAACCTCACACAAAAACACCATACATAATTCCTCTTCATACTCATATCAAATAAAACTCCTTTTCTAGTCACATATACACACACACCTCAAATTTACCATTAGTTGATCCAAATCTTACATTTTACAAAACCCTAACTTTGGGTCACTTTGAACTCACTCCCAACTTTTTAAAACACCATAAACACCATAACAAACTTCAATACATTAAGAGATAACAAAAACAAGGATAAATCAATTCCTAAACAACACTTGAATAAGAAGCTTGCATGACTAAGATGAAACCCTAACCCTAACCTCATCCAATTTCAACTCTAACATGATCCATCAACTAGATGATTCTTAATATCATAAGAATAGCATAATCTATCACTAAAACAACCAAACTAATAAACCAAAACCAACAAGATCAAGAATCAAGAACAAATTCAGCATAGGACGTGAAAAGAATACTCACTTTGAGCTTAAAAAGAAGTATAAATGATGCTTGGTGCTTGAAGGAGGGAGAGGGATGGTTGGGGTGGTGAGTGGTGGTTGTTTGGTGGCTGAAATGGTGATGGTGCTACTGCTCTCTCTGCTGGCTGTGTCTTAGAGGGAAGGAGGAGAGAAAATAGGAGAGAGAAAGTGTCTTGAAATTGCTTGGCGTAAAATGAAGTTAAATGTAAATTTTTGTAATTTATATGAGGCTTTTACCTGACTGAAAATAAAGGTAGAAAAGTCAATTTTACTACGCTTAATTAAGGCTTAATTAAGAGAGTTTAGCTAAATAAATGAGGGTCAAGTCTTGTTGGGTCGAAATTGGCCTTAAACGGGCTCGGATTTAGCAAAAGAACTAAAACCGAGCGCGTTTGCGAAATTTTTTTTTTCCCAAAATGTTTGTGATTGTCATAAAAAATAATTAAATCACTTAATTCATAAATATCAAGGCCTATCAAGGCCTAATATCGATGATTTCACAAAAACAAAAACCCGAATTGCAAGGTAAGGGCCCATTAGGTTTTCCCACTTGAAATAACGAAGAAAACGATGATTTAAATGCGATGAAATTAATCACATAGATTAATAAAATGAATAAATATAATTTAGGGTTGGACTATTACAGTACTTGTCCTCCACTGTGACGGAGAGAACATACATAACTTTCCCTTCTGTGATCTCTACCTATTTTTCTCCTTTGGATTTGTTGGTGTTGTTTTCTCATCACCACCAAGAATAATTGTTCGCGCCAAAGATGTGTTATCTTTACGATATTTTTATACCCAATTTATGCTCGTTATAATAGTTATTTTTAGCTTTTTGTTTGATTTGATTTTGTTTTGTAAGTACTAAATAAATTAGGAAAAATGCGAGAAAAAGATGAAAAATGCCGGAAATAAAGCAGTGGGCCAGATTACTCAAACCCGACCCAAACCTTAAGCCCATTATCTTGTTTAGCCCAAAGAAACGGAAAAACAAAAGAGAAATAAAATCGAAAAAAACCCCCCAGCCCAGCATGTAGCTCACGTGATTCCCCCCCTTTGATTTCTTATTTTCTCTCTCTTCCCTTTTGATTCCAAGATTACCCAGAAACCCCGACCCTTGAACCCTTCATCTTCATCTCTCCATCTTCATATCCTTTTCTCTCTGTTCGAACAACCAGAACACTACTATCATCTCCATCTCCACCTTCTTCACTGCCAGCGCATCCACCATCCTCACCCATCACCGGGGTTCACGCTAAGGCGCCAGCACCACACAGCAGTTGCATCATCTTCATCGTCCACCTCATCTACAAATCAAGGGTACCAATTGAAGGGCATTCGAGTATAAATCACCATTAGTCGGCACTAGAGAAGAGGTTAGGAGGTTTTCTAGGGTTCAATTAGTTTTAATTTTCGAAGTTTTCGCTTGAATTTCAGATGCATTTTTCGATTTTGATGGTTAGGGTTTGACGTTGGATTGGTTTTTGGGTCCAAATTTCATGTATTTAAGCTACGATTTCGTTGTTTGCCAGCTGAAATTCATGGTTTTTCATTTGCTTTTGTAGGATTTTGGAGTTAGTTTGTTTAATTTCAGTCACCCCCTCCCTTGTTTTCATTTCGTCGAGCCTAGTAATGGTGTTTCCGCCATTGTTTGCGGTTGTTGGAGCTCCAAAAATGGAGTTACTTGTGTTTGGCTGAGCTGTAAAGCAAGGACGTCTTGAGCTCTATTTTCCTTCTCCCCTGTTCGGTTGCTCAAAATGGAGTGTGGAGGTTTCTCTTCTCCTCTCCTTGAGAATTAGTGATGATGATGGTCAAAATTGGTGAAATGTTCAATGGCAGAACCTGCTCTTCTTACCTTCGTCTCCCCTGTTCCAGGTTCTGAAGTTTGTTCATCTTCTCTGTTTGTTTTTGCTCTCGGTTTCCCTTCGCAGTAGCTCAGCTTTCTTGGTTTTTTTTGATTGGTAATGCAATTGTATAATGTTTTTAGTTAAGTTAATTTTAGGGGTTTGTTTTCTTCAGTTTGGTTGATGCAATTGTTCTAAGCCTCTGTTTCGATTGCTTATGCTCTGGTTGATTTTAGTATAGTTCAATTTGGCTTGGATGATTATGTTCTGAACCTATGCTCTGCTTAGTTTGGTTGGCCGAATCTAAATCCCCACCCCTTCCCTTGATTTTGATTTTGAAGTTTTGTCCAAAATGGTCGCATTTCATTCAACATTTATTTGGTTTGGTTTATGGTTGCCATGACTCTCTAAATGATGATACGGATTATGTTTGCTTTACCCTGAATTCCTCTCACCTGCTGAGTTAGTTTTATGTGTTATTATTGGATAGTGAATGATTGAATGTATTTGGGTTCATGGTGGCTTGTTCATGGCTGAATTCATACTCCATATGCCCTGTTTTTGACCCCTATGCGTTGGCTTTAAGTTGCTAAGCTCTGATTAGTTCATGTTGGATTGCTCGGCTTAAGATTGTTGGTTGATTCATATCGAAACTGAGAATGAGAATAGCTTCGGATTTTCATAGATTTCATTAAGTTAGATTTGCTTTGGGTTAGATTGTTTGTTTATCAGTACTTTCTTTCTTTTGTTAAGTTAGATTCGATCAACTTTCTTTCTTTTACTGGTTGTTTGGTATAGATTTGCTTTGGGTTGCTGTTTTCATTAAGTTAGATTACATTAAGTATGTTTTATTAGCTTTAAGATAATTGATGATTAGATAAGCTCTTTTTTGTGACCTTAATCTAAGCGTCGTCCCTGAGGACATGACCCTCAAGTACTACGACGACAGTCGTATACTTGCGGCATTTTATTTCTCACCCAAGATTACTTTACAAGTTTTTGACGCCGTTACCCGGGATGATGGCATAAGATTATGTCATATTTTCATTTTCTTAGCTACTTTCTTATTAGTTGCATATGTTATGTCTTACTTTCTTTATTTCATTATTAATTGTTACTTAGCTTAGACATTTTGTGAAAAATCCAAAAATCCAAAAAAAATTGGAAAAGCCTAAAATTGAAAAACAAAATTAGAAAAACTTGAAAACCACCAAAAAAAAATTTATGTTGTCCTTAGTTTGAGCACTTTTCTTTTTCTTATTTTTGTTCTTATTAGTTGCTTATGCTTTGATTTACTTCGTTATCAGTTGTGATATATTTAGTTCATTTTTTGAAACAAATCCAAAAACTCATAAACACTTAGAAAAACTTGAGATTTGATTGAAAAACTTTAAAAAACAAACGACTTAGAATTGATTTATAATTTGTATTGATTAAGGTGTTTCATAATTTAGAATTAGTGGTTTAAATTTAGTTTTTGTTGGGATGTGCCTTACCTTTATTTTAGAAATTGGTTAGTTTTTTTTTGATTTGGCTATCTCTTGTTTGTAAATTGTCTTTAAGGTTGAGAAATATTGTGATTTAATTTCGTACTTGAGAAAGAAGGAAAAAAAGAAGAAAAAATTAGAAAATTCAAAAATTCAAAAAGAATAGAAAGAGAAAAATGACTAAAAAGAGGACTTCTTTTTAATGAAGGCGTGGGGTTTATATGACTACTCAGGTTAGAAACCCTAAAAATCAAAGACTCGTTAGGAGTGAGCTCGACCCTGACTTAGAATCTGAACTTGAACCTAAGCTTGAGTTAGAGAACATGGCACAAGAAAAGACTTTGAGTGGTATTTTCTATCCTCCTAGGACTGCTTTGCCATCATGTTTTGTTATGCCTAATCTTACACCAAATGTGACCTTTGAATGAAAATCCCATTATATTCAGATGCTCCCTAAATTCACAGGTTTAAGGGATGCTTATTTGTTTTTGAGGGAATTCGAAGAAGTTTGTTTTATGATGCATTTTCCTAATATTCCCATTGATGTTGTGCGGATGAAATTCATTCCTTTTGCTTCGAAAGATTCTTCTAAACGTTGGATGTATGGCTTGGCTGCTAACTCTGTTACTTCTTGGAATGATTTTGTAAGATTATTCTTAAGAAAATATTTTTTTAATGCCAGGACTGTTGAGCTGAGGAATGAAATCAATCAATTTGTGCAACTTGATAGGGAATTATTTTGGAAATATTTTGATAGGTTCAAAACTTTGTTGGCCCAATGTCCCCATCATGGTTTAGACTAAGTACGTTTGTGCCAGATTGTATATGAAGGACTTGACCAATAGACTAGGACCATGGTAGAGGCCATGTGTCAGGGTGGCTTTCTTTCTAAGAACCCCATAGCTGCTTGGGAGTTTTTAGAGGACTTGGATGAGAAAACCATGCAGTGGGAAACCGCTCGTGATGACAGCCTGGATTCTAGGTTTGCAATGGGTGGGTTGCATTTTATTTCTGATGTAAGTCACTTAGAGTCTAAGATTGCTGTGTTAAGAAACATGTTGAAGGGGTTATCTCCCCAGATGTCCCAGTTATCTTATACCTCTACAGTGTCTGTTCTCATTGTCAGGCCCTAGATCATTCTTTGAGTGCTTATCCTTATTTTGCTCATCAGTTAGCAACTGAACAACAGCAAGTGAGTGTGGCCCTCCAGAGACCTAAGAATGACCCCTTTTCCCCTTATTACAACCCAAGGTGGAGGAATCACCATAACTTTTCATGGAGTAGTGGACCAAATGCTATGGTTCCTAATTCTCAACCTGGGATGTTTCCTGGAAACAACTCCCAATCTATCTCTCATCCTTCAAATTCTTTTCAAAGACTGGCTTTTTTAGGTGTACCTAATGCACCTAGACCTCCACCTCCCATAGCTCAAGTTCAACCTCCTCCCAGTTATATTGATATTGATAAATTCGACAGAAGAATCAATAACAATGTCGAGAGAATGATTAATGGTAACATGGAAAGAATGATGAGAATGATGACCGAACAGTTTTCCCAGTTAGCGTCATCTTCTAAGAAACCAGGTACTTTCCCGAGTCAACCTGACCTCCCCTTCTTCTGGTAACCCTAATGAGCCTGTGAGGAAAGTGAATGCGGTTATATCTCTCCGTTATGGTCGAGAGGTTGATAACCAAGTGAGAAATCCTAATGAACCTTACAGGTACCCTCACTAATTCTTCCAGAATTCTTCTCCCTCTTCTTCTCTAGAGACTGGTTCATCTAGTCAGTCAAGGGATACTACTGATGGTGTCCCCAATGCTTTAGATAGTCCTTCCTCTCCTAAGTCACCCTCTAAGAAAAAGGTGCTTGAAGAGAAAGATTCCTCTGACTCAGCAAGTTCTTCATCTCCTAAAGACTCTTCCTCCCCTTCTTCTCCTGAGAAAACCCAGATGCCTTTGCCTCCTTTTCCTCATAGGCTAAAGAAGAAAGATCAAGATCATATTGAGAAGATGAGAGAGACCTTCTCTCAAGTTAAGATCAATATTCCCTTGCTTAATGCTATTCAGCAGATACCTCCTTATGCTAGATTCTTAAAGGAGTTATGTACGACCAAGAGAACAACTAGTGTACCTAAGAAGGCTTTCTTGACCTCTGGTGCCAATTCTATCCTTTCCTAGATTTCGGTGAAGTATAAGGACCTCGGTTGCCCTACTGTGTCTATAGTCATAGGAGACCAACTCATTCACAGAGCATTGCTTGACCCAGGGGCTAGTGTTAACTTGATACCTTTCATTGAGTATGAGAGGCTAGAGTTAGGTGAGCTAAAACCTACTAAGATGGTTATTTAACTGGCCAATAGATTGACTAGGGTGCCCAGAGGGATAGTCGAGGATGTGCTGATTAGAGTGGGTGAATTTATTTACCCAGTGGACTTTATTGTGATTGAAACTGAGAAAGTGTCCAAGTTAGCTAGTCAAGTTCCTGTGATTCTAGGATGTCCTTTCTTAGCCACTGCCAATGCCCTCATTAATTGGAGGAATGGTATGATGAAACTATCTTTTGGCAACATGACTGTAGAATTGAACACCTTTAGCATGCAAAGACAGCCTTTTGGATTTGATGATATGGAATTTTCTACTCTTAACTGGGTAGGGGATTCTGTATTTGATGATGCTTTTGATGATGTATTTGCTACTGAGTATGAATCATTTCTTACAGATGATGAGCCTGAATATGATGTATTTGAGTTTGACGACTTGTGCTCTACTGCTAATTGTTTGCTTACTGCCATTGAATCTGTTTGCCTTATTGCTCTTGAATTGAAACCCCTTCTTGATTCTCTTAAGTATGTATTCTTAGGACTTGATGAATCCTTACCTGTCATTATTGCATCTGATTTGGATCAGGACCAGGAGAACAAACTGATTTCTTTACCTAGAGAGAACAAGGAAGCTCTAGGATGGACTTTAAGGGATACCAAGGGTATTAGTCCTTCTATTGTGCAACATAGAATTTATTTAGAGAACGATGTTAAGCCCCATCGTGACCGCCAAAGACGTTTGAACCCCACTTTGCAGGAAGTGTTGAAATGGTTAGACCATGGGATTATCTATCCCATTTCTAATAGTGAGTGGGTTAGCCCTGTTGAAGTTGTTCCTAAGAAGACCAGTATTACCGTGATTAGGAATGATAAGAATGAGTTAGTCCCTACTCAAGTTCAATTTGTGTGGCGTGTTTGTATAGATTATCGAAAATTGAATGCTGCCACTAGAAAAGACCATTTTCCCCTCCCCTTTTTGGATCAAATGCTAGAGAGGTTGGCTGGACATTCCTTCCACTGATTTTTAGGTGGATATTCCGGTTATACCCATATTTCTTTTGCTTCTGAGGATCAGGAGAAGACTACTTTCACCTGCCTATTTGGGACATATGCCTTGAGAAGAATGCCATTTGGACTGTGCAATGCCCCTACTACCTTTCAAAGATGCAGGATTTTTATTTTCTCAGATCTAGTTGAGCAAAGTATGGAAATTTTCATGGATAACTTTTCTGTGTTTGGACCTTCTTTTGATGATTGCTTGTCTAATCTGAGAAAGGTGTTGGATAGGTATAGGGAGAAAAATTTGACTTTGAATTGGGAGAAATGTCACTTCATGGGTAAAAAGGGTACAGTCATAGGACACATTATTTTTCGATATGGAATTGAGGTGGCAAAGCTAAGACTGACCTGATTGTTAATCTTCCCCCTCACACTTGTGTGAAAGAGGTGCGGTCTTTCCTTAGACATGCTGGCTTTTATCATTGTATCATTACGGACTTTAGTAAAATTGCAAAGCCTTTGTCCAATCTGTTAGCTAAGGATGTGCCATTTCATTTCTCTGAAGAGTGTCATGAGGCATTTTCTAAGCTTAAGGAGGCCTTAACCTCTGCTCCTATTCTTCATCCTCACATCTGGGGAGAACCATTTGAATTGATGTGTGACGCATCTGATTATGCTATTAGGGTTATGTTAGGATAGCGTATTGATAGGAAACCCCATGTTATTTACTATGCTAGTCACATATTGAATGATGCCCAGTGGAATTGCACTGTTACTGAGAAAGGGTTTTTGGCTGTGATATTTGGTTTTGAAAGTTTAGATCCCATCTGATTGGGTCATATGTGATTATTTATACTAACTACTCTACCCTTAAGCACCTTCTTTTTAAGAAGGATGCTAAGCCTAGACTTGTGAGATGGATTTTGCTTTTGTAAGAATTTGATTGTCAAATCAAGGATAAGAAAGGTTCTGAAAACCTTGAAGCTGACCATCTGTCTAGGATCCTCTATGATAGAGAAAGTGAGTCCAGTGTTTCTGAGTGCTTCTCCGATGAGCAATTATATGTTGTTCACCCTGATCCTTGGTATGCTAATATTGTGAACTACTTAGTTGCTGGTAGGATCTCTGAGGGTTGGACTAAGAATGATAGAGATAGATTCTTCCATCTTGTGAAATTCTTTATTTGAGATGACCCTTATTTGTTTAAGTACAGCTCTGATCAAGTCTTTAGGAGGTGTATTCCCGACCATAAGGTGAGAAGTGTCCTTTATTTTTGTCATGACCAGGCATATGGGAGGCATTTTAGTGATAGGAAGACGGCCGCCAAGGTTCTTCAATGTGGTTTTTACTGGCTTACTCTGTTTAGGGATGCATTTGAGTACTGCAAGAGTTGCCCTAGATGCCAGTAGTTGAGTAGAGTAAGTAGGAGAGATATGATGCCACTGAACCCCATCATTATTTTAGAGATTTTTGATGCGTGGGATATTAATTTTATGGGACCATTTCTATCTTTCTTTGGGAATAAGTATATTTTGTTAGCCATGGACTATATTTCTAAATGGGTTAAGGCCATCCCTTATAGGACCAATGAAGCTAAAGTCGTTGTGAAATTCCTTAGGGAGAACATCTTTGCTCGATTTGGTATGCCCCGTGCTATCATTAGTGATCAGGGAACCCACTTTAATAATAGATCTTTTGATGCCTTATTGAAGAAGTATTCCATAGTCCATAGGCTTGCTACTCCCTATCATCCCCAAACCAGTGGCCAGGTTGAAGTGTCCAATCGGCATATCAAATAGATTTTAGAGAAGACAATGAGTAGGAATAGAGAAGACTAGGCTAACAAGCTAGTGGATGCTCTTTGGGTATATAGGACGGCTTTCAAAACTCCCTAGGTACATCACCTTATAGGGTAGTTTATGGTAAGCCTTGTTATTTACCTGTGGAGATAGAGCATAAAGCTTGTGGGCCATTAAGAAGCTCAATTATGACTTCACTGAGGCAGGTGAGGAGAGACGACTGTAACTGAGTGAGTTTGATGAGATTAGGGCTGAGGCTTATGAGAGTGCTCGACCTTACAGAGAGAGTGCGAAGTTGTTTTACGATCGATATATTTTTAAGAAAGAGTTTGCCCCAGGACTGAATGTACTCTTGTATGACTCTAGGCTCGATCTGTTTCCAGAGAAATTGAGGTCCCGATGGACGGGTCCTTGTATTGTCTCACATGTTTTTTCCTATGGTACAGTTAAAATTCAGGATTCTCAGAGTGGTGCCACTTTTAAAGTGAATGGCCGGTGTTTGAAACAATTTTTGGAGCTACCAGGCCAAGAAGATATGGAGTGTCTGATACTCCACGAATCGAGCCATGATCGATCATTATGATCTAAAATAGTTTGGGTGTACTTAGCCCCCGACCTGGTTTGCTAAAAATTTCTTCTCTTCTCTCCTTCTTCTCTCTCTTTTCTTCTTTTTGTATAGTTGGTTGCTTTTCTTTTTCTATGATTGGTTGTTTTGCTTTTGGGTCTTGTTTTTATTTATGAGCATATGTTTTCTTTTTAGATTTTTCTTTTGGTCTTTATGTGTCTGTTCCACTCCCAATGAGGACATTGTAAGATTTTGGTGTAGGGGTGGGGTATATGAATACATACTTTTCTTTGAAAAATTTTGCAAATTTCAAAAAGATTTTGGTTTTGTTTTGGGGGGACATTTTGTAATATGTTTGATTAGCTTAAATCTCCTATGCTTTAGGTATTAGCTTGTATATAAGTAGGATGTGTGTGAAAAGTCTCACGCCTCAGTGTGTCATTCAAAGCCCTAATTCTAACTCCAATTGTTCAGTATAGATGTGTAATCTATTCCTTGTTTATCCTTTCATCATTATCTTTAGATCTTAGGCTTCCATAAATGATTCTCCCACTTGCTTGTGACATGATTACTCTGAAAAAAATTTAAAAAAAAATATATTATGAATAAAGAAGAGAAAAAGAAAAAAAAAATGAAATAAAATTTGGAATGACAAATATCCCTTTGAGGCATGCGCTACTGGGCATTACCCTTTGAGGCATGTGCTACAGGGTGTTACCCTTTGAGGCAATATTGCTACTGGGAAAGCTTGCTTCCAATGTTAATATGATAATAATGTAGTTGTGTCAATCAAATGGGATTGAGTCTAATTCTGGTAATCTAAGCTTTGGGATGATGATATACTTGCACATGAGCACTGGGATGGATTCAGAATCTTGATATTTAATGGGGTGAAAAATTAGTATTTTGATGTCATTTATTGGGTAGAGGACTTTGAAGTACATTCTGTGTATATGCAGGTTAATAACTTAGTTACATGGGTGATTTAGTTGATTAGAATGTGTGCATATCTTTCCCAAATTCTGTACATATTAGATTTCAGAAAAAAAAACCAAAAAAAATTTTTCTTTTCTTTTTGAAATATTTTTTATGAGTACCTCACGAGACCTCATTCGTCTACTTGGGATACCGAGGGGTTTAAAGGGCTTACTGTATACGCTAAATGCAACTGTAATTCGTATGATAGTGAGTTAGGGTTTTCTTTTTCTTTTTTTCTATTTCGTTTTAGGTAGTTTAGTTATTTTACTCGAGGATGAGCAAAATCTTGGTGTGGGGGTATTTGTTCGTGCCAAAAATGTGTTTTTTAATGATACTTTCATACCTAATTTATGCTCGTTATTATAGTTATTTTTAGATTTTTATTTGATTTTGTTTTATTTTGTAGGTATTGAGTAAATTGGGGAAAATGTGAGAAAAAGATGAAAAATGCCAGAAATAAAGCAGTGGGCTAAAATACTGAAACCTGACCCAAACCTTAAGCCCATTATCTTGTTTAGCCCAAAGAAATGAAAAAAAAAAAAGAGAAATAAAAATGAAAAAAACCCCCAGCCTGGCATGCAACTCATGTGATTTTCCCCCTTTTCATTTCTCATTTTCTCTCTCTTCCCTTTCGGTTCCCAGATCACCCAGAAACCCCAACTCCCAAACCCTTCATCTTCATCTCTCCATCTTCGCATCCCTTTCTCTCTCTTTGAATAACCAGAACACCACTACCATCTCCATCTCCACCTTCTTCACTGCCAGCACATCCACCATCCTCACCCATCACCGGGGTCCACACTAAGGGCGCTAGCACCACACAGCAGTTGCATCATCTTCATCATCCATTTCATCTGCAAATCAAGGGTAGCAATTCAAGGGCATTCGAGTATAAATCACCATTAGCCGGCACTAGAAAGGAGGTTAGGAGGTTTTCTAGGGTTCAATTAGTTTTAATATTTGAAGTTTTCGCTTGAATTTCAGGTGCGTTTTTCGATTTCGAGGGTCAGGGTTTGATGTTAGATCGGTTTTTGGTTCTGAATTTCATGTAATTGAGCTACGATTTCATTGTTTGCCAATTAAAATTCATGCTTTTCAGTTTGCTTTTGCAAGATTTTGGAATTGGTTTGTTTAATTTCAGTCACCCCCTCCCTTGTTTTCATTTGGTCGAGCCTGGTAATGGCGTTTCCGCCATTGTTTGCGGTTGTTGGAGCTCCAAAAATGGAGTTATTTGTGTTTGGCTGAGCTGTAAAGCGAGGACGCCTTAAGCTCTGTTTTCCTTCTCCCCTATTTGGTTGCTCAAAATGGAGCGTGGAGGTTTCTCTTCTCCTCTCCTTGAGAATTAGTGATGATGATGGTCAAAATTGGTGAAATGTTCAATGGCAGAACCTGTTCTTCTTGCCTTCGTCTTCCCTGTTCCAGGTTCTAAAGTTGTTTGTCTTCTATGTTTGTTTTTGCTCTCGGCTTCCCTTCCCAGTAGCTTAGCTTTCTTGGTTTTTTTGATTGATAATGCAATTGTATACTGTTTTTAGTTAAGTTAATTTTAGGGGTTTGTTTTCTTTAGTTTGGTTGATGCAACTGTTCTAAGCCTTTGTTTCGATTGCTTATGCTCTAGCTGATTTTACTTTAGTTCGATTTGGCTTGGATGATTATGTTCTGAATCTATGCTCTGCTTAGTTTGGTTGGCTGAATCCAAATCCCTGCCCCATTCCCTTGATTCTGATTCTAAAGTTCTGTTTAAAATGGTGGCATTTCATTCAGCGTTTATTTGGTTTGGGTTGTTGTGACTCTCTAAATGATGATATGGATTATGTTTGCTTTACCCTAAATTACTCTCACCTGCTGAGTTAGTTTTATGCATCATTAATGGATAGTGAATGACTGAATGTATTTGGGTTCATGGTGGCTTGTTCATGGCTGAATTCGTACTCAATATGGCCTATTTTTAATCCCTCTGCATTGGCTTTAAGTTGCTAAGCTTTGATTAGTTCATGTTGGATTGCTAGGCTTAAGATTGTTGGTTGATTCATATCGAAACTTAGAATGCTAACAGCTTTGGCTTTTCATAGATTTCAGTGAGTTAGATTTGCTTTGGGTTAGATTGTTTGTTGATCAGTACTTTCTTTCTTTTGTTAAGTTAGATTCGATCAACTTTCTTTCTTTTGCTGGTTGTTTGATATAGATTTGCTTTTAAGTTAGATTTCATTAAGCATGTTTTATTAGCTTTAAGATAATTGATGATTAGATAAGCTCTTTTCTGTAACCTTAATCTAAGCTTCGTCCCTGAGGACACGACTCTCAAGTACTACGACGACAGTCGTATACTTACGGCATTTTATTTCTCACCCAAAATTACCTCACAATAATCTTACCCTTTCAGATAGTACGTGATAGGTGTGCACTAAGTACTATAATTGCTCCCATCGAGGTTCTCAAGTGAGCTAGCTGATGCCAAAAGATCTACCATAGTAACTTGATAAGCATCCAACACTTAACTAAGAAGACATGGTCTAGACCACTAAATCCCTCAGTCCTTAATTATGCTCATAGAATCTCCCCTATACTTTAGTCCCCAATGAAAATGGTCAATGAGAACTAGCTTAGACAAAACTTATAAAAATACTGCTTTAATAACACTTGTTGAGAAAGAGGAGGCCAATTGGTATGGTAGAAACGACACTTTTATTATAAACTTTCAAGAGAATGTACAAACGTGGGCAAAAGTAATCACACAAAACCTACAAATTCTCAAAATGTGGGAGACCTCTATCTCGTTCTTTAAGGACTCCTCCCTTTCACTCACTTATGGTGTCTCACTATTTGTGGGATGCTTAAACTAGGGGACCTCTCCCCTGTTTATACTAACTCCATCTCCTTAAGGTGCAACGGAGATTTGAGACAAGTGTCACAATCTTACAAGACCTATTATTACATATCTTAGATTTTTCCTATGATATTACTAGTAGCTAGTATAGTATCTTAGATTTTACAAAGAGCTCAAATAATCTAAGCAATAATCTTAGATATCTTTGCAAAAATCTGGAACATCCTAAGCAAAAATCTTCATAGTACATTCCTAGGATTTTATATATATTGTTTCTAGATCATTTTACCTTAAAAAGTGGGTGATGTTTATTATCTTTTTTTTTTTATCATATCTGCACACCAACACTTAACAATATCAATTCTAGCTTCACTTTGTGTCAACCAAATCATACCCATAGAGGCAACCCCACATAGATTGAAACAAAGCAACCAAAAACAAGGACCATAGAAGATATGAAACATAGCTCAAGAATGGCAGCAAGATCAATTAGTAGACACACTTAGACTAAAAAGTGCTGGTTAAACAAAAATCATCAAGTACCAAAATGAATAGTAGATTTGAAGGATCCAAAAACATAAGAGATGAACTTTGACTAAACAAACCAAAGCACGAAACCTAGAGATAGAATTAAAAGAAAATGGAATAAGAAATCTGTAAGATGATTAATGTCATCACAGCCAAGCTCTTCAAGTCTTGCACATCATTTACCAAAAGTAACTAGCAACCTAATAAATTCAACGTAGGAAAAAGAATAGAAAGACACCTAAATCGAACCAATTAGTGCAATTTCAAGCGAAAATCACAAATCTGTACTCAATATCAAATAGAGTTGAAACAATTGCGAAAATTGGAAGCCTAGAGGAACATATTTGAAATTAAAAAACAAAAGAACTGAAGGAACTCAAATGCTAAAATTGTAAAACCTACTCTAATCTCTATCAAGACAAAGCTATGCGATTTAGCCTAAGCTAGAACAAAATTGTTGCTGTTTTTGGTTTAATGTGCTTAAAGTCAGCTTCTTCTCATATGTTGGCTATTGATCTTGTCCCGAATGAATGGTGGAGATGGTGACTGATGATGACGGAAAGGGAGGATCATAGATGGGAAGAAACTGAGAGATAAGGTATGGTGTTGCTAATGTGTAGAAAGCATGATGAAAGGGACAATGATGATCTATTGGCAATAATGGGTGAATGAAGTTGCTAATAGTTAATGATGCACAACAAATGAAGGAAGGGGGTGGTTTCACTAGTCAAACTAATAAACAATAGAAGTAAGGAGAGAAAACTGATAGGAAGAATTGAGAGTCACTTGAGCTATACAAGAACAGAGGTGGGGATTTTTCTACTTAGGATTTTGTTTTTCTCTTTTTGTTGGGATAGATATGTAGAAATGGCCGAGGTGTACCTATAACTATGGAGTCATACTTCATTGCAACTTTTGCTTATAATTTTGTGTTTTTCAGCAAAATTGTAAAACTCATATAAATGTCTAAAAATAACAATTATTGCAAGTCAAAATTAGGGATTTGGCGACATAAAAATGTAGATATTATCGGCTGAATAATAGCCCCCACACCTGGATTTGGCTCGACATCAAGAAAAATAAACTAGACTTAGTAAAAAGGGAAATTAGTAAAGAAAAATCTTAACTCACTTCTGTATGATTAATAGTTGCATTTAGCATATGTAAATCGCTTTTACTCCCCTTGGTTCCGCCAAGTGCATGGGTGAGATTTTGTAGGGCTCTGCTGAAAATATTCCCAAAAAGTCTCTTCAAAAAACTAAGAAACTTTTTTTTGGATTTTTCAAATTATAGCATACATGCAAGTGATGGGGCGATTATGTGTATAACTCAGGCAATTGCATCATCGTAGCAACCAAGCGACTAAAATATATGAAAATAGGCTCTATAATTAAAAGACAGCCTGGCTCTCACTTTTCACCATGCACAACAACATACAATGATATGTACACCTTGGTGCATGTACAAATCTGTATTAGTCCTTAGAAATCAAGGTTTTGACATTGACAAGATCCATATTTGCTTTTCTAATTGACCTTTTTCCTCTTTTATTCATTTTTTTTCTGCGGGTTTATTAAGATTAAAAACCTCAGCCACTTGACTTTTACTTCACATATTTTAGCATTCCCTCTTTTAGAAGGGTTTTCATACGTTTGTGAAAAAGCACTTATTTCCTTGCCAAAATAGAGATGTAATCAATACAATAGCAAAGATTCAAGGTAATTAGAGATGTAGAATAAAGATTGTCACTTTTAACATTGATGCCCAGTTTATATTCGCCTTTTAGAGATGTCTCTCCCCCCCTCTCTCTCCCCCTCTCTCTCTCACTCTCTCTCTCTAAAAGGGCTTTGAAGGCAACTAGGTAAACAAAAAGCTTACGTGCCAACTCGATGACTATACCTAAAGAATTGATGGTAAAGTGAGTATGGTAGGTGCAAAATCACATACATAAGATGGGGTTATTGTAAAGAACTGAAACTACATCCTAAGCTAGGTATTTCATCCTGCACACTGTATTTATACATAACTCAATAGCAAAGCCAGTTCAGATCCCAATCATCTAAAGAGGCACATAAGTCCCTAAAATAACACAAAATTATTCTTGAACACTTCAAAAGTTTTAAAAAATATGCACAAGTGGACATCTCACCCCCATATAAAAACTCCATAATGTCCTTAGTATGAGAATTAAGATGTCAGAACCAACATATATCTACATATGTAATAACCACGAGGTGTATTTGAAGAATAATACACAAATATAACACAAGGATTGACTCAAGCTTATCAAACCTCTAGGCTCAATCATGATAGAGATCCATAAACCATCTAGAGCATCCATACATGCTAAATAAAGTCCAATATCTCTAAGAATCAATGCTTATGGGATACGCTAAAGTGATATCCTCAACCTCAATATGATCCTGAAGTCTCTTTATATTAATATCATTATGAGTCTGATCTAAACAATAAGCGCTAAGTACAAAAATCTCAGACCCGACAAAGTTGGATTCGAGAGGGTCTAAATGATAGGGAACAACTAAGGGGAAGAGGAGGTAAGTGAGAGAAGTGGCTCTAACTTGAGGGCAGACTCAATAGAAGTAGGACCAATAAGCTCCGTGGTAAAGGGTGTAAAATCAACCACCTCCTCAACATGAGACTCCTTGAATGGATGCTCCTCATTGAAAATATCCTTTAACTCAACAAACCTGTCGTATTCATCACCAGAGCTAGCATCAACCCTAGGTCTCTCTCCCTTATCGGACTCTCTTCAATGAGCCAAAGGAAGAAGTGGATCATAAATGATTAGACTACCCTCAAACATGTCATTAACTGTTCTAGACTCTAAAGAAGGTACAAATGCTAAACAAGATGATGAAGCACTCACTATATCTATAGGTGACTCACTTCTAACATCAAAATCCTCATATAGCACAACCTTAGGTGTAGAAGAGCCTAAATTAAGGTTAGTTTCAAGTAAATTAGGCTAGTAGCACTTCGTATTAAAAGAGACCAAATGAGGTGCTTGGTTACTCATTGCTCTAGCCACTTCCTAAAAATTTTGTAATCTACTCTCAAGCTCATAAAACCAATAAGCATAGTGCTGACATGAGTTAAAATCGTGATCAAAGAAATGACTATAATCACATGATAAAGAAGTACATAGAGGATGAGGATATTCATAAGATGTATAACAGAATTCACCCTCATGTAAATGTATAGCATGCATCACATAAGACTTAGAAATGGGAAACTAAAGATCTCTCCAGCATCTTCCTAAGGATCAGTAGCCAACTAATCACAGAAGTCCCAAATTTCTTTAAGAGTCTTAGAAAATAGCAAGGATACGTGGTTTCGACATGACCCCATTACTCATACTTAATGACCTCAAGCTTCACACATGGCACATTTTCCTTTTCTTAAAATATTGATCAAAATATTGGCCGTGGAAAGCTTTTCAATTTACATAAAATACATTATGCTGATATTGAGAGAAGTAGAAAATTGTCTTGCCCAAGATTTTTTTTTTTTTTTTTTTGGGATTCTAAACAAGACTAAAGCAAGAAAACTAGGAATAATCACAACTCTAACAAATATAAAACACTGAAAAAGACTATGAAAATAAAAAGTGACCTAATTTCAAACCCCCATCCCATCAACGACACCGATAACCTTTTGAATATTTTCAATACGAACTTTAACCATGAGGGCATAGGATACAACGTAGTAGGTTTAATGGTTGCCGATCATATCCATGGGGATGAGGTATGAAAATTAGGTCACGAATTAAATCTAAACTGGCATATTTACATTAGTAACGACTACCACATTGTCTAAAATGTGCAATAATTAAAGCTTAACAACTAGTTACTTAAATGATCAAAATGGGTAATTAGATAGCGAATGAGATTAACATGGCAAAAGAAGACTAAAAGTCTTATATCAAATCTAGTGCCATGAACATTGATCAACTAAGCACATCAAATCTAATAAGCTAAATAAGAACTAAAGCGTACGTTGAAAAGAAAACAACACTAAAAAATAAGGGAAGTTGACATTCTGCTAACTTGCGTAAACCAAGCAAAACAACATGTGTAGAGAGACAATGAGATCAGAAAAAATGTTAAATAAAAGAATTTGCAAAGCCCATTCTATCCTACATTATGCCATAATCATTATGAAAATTATATCATCATATCACAACTTATTATTATCAGTCCTAACTTGAATTCACACAAGCCAAAGTTACACCCACAAAGCGAAACCGACACAAACATAACCATGGTAGGCGAAAACAACGGATGTGGAAGATATGAAATTGAGCTCAAGAATGGTAAAAAAATCAATCAGCAAACAAACTTAGAGAAAAAAATTACTAACTGAACAATAGCCATTAGGTACCAAAATGAACAATAGGTGTGAAGGAAAAAAGAACATAAGAAATAATTTGATTAAACAAAACCAAAGTATGAAAACCTAAAAATTGAATTGAAGAAAATGGAAGAACAAACTTGAAAAATGACCATTTTTGTCGCAATCGAGCTCTAGCTATTCTTGCGCATCATTGAGCCAAACCAACTAATTGTTGATAATACAATTTGAAAGATATTATTAAAAAATAGGAATCACTAAAAATAAGGAAAATAAATCAAAGATGAAGCGATAATTAGGTAGTTGTTTTATCTTTCTTCTTATGTATAAATATGCAAACGTATTTCTTCAACAACAAATGAATTATAGAAAGATTACCTTTTTTACAATAGCATTTTATTATATCTCTCCTCCTTAATTTCTTTGCTTAGCAATCATATTGAATATATTCTAAAATATTCTAAACTTGTTTTAGAGCCTCAAACACTAATAGTGGTATTAGAGCTAGAACAAATCCAAGCCATCCCATAAAATTTTCACATTCTGGAAAGCTTATTAAAAAACCACATTTTCTTAATTAAATTCCCACTGAAATTTAACTTCATATAGCTATTATGGCATCAATTTCAAACACAATTTTCATTAATTCATCACCGAACAATTAGGTACCAATATTCAACAGAGAAAGTTATCAAATATGGAGTATTTAAATGATAACTCTATTAATTACACAAGATCTATGAAATATAGTAGAGGATGGATATGAAGTCCTACCTATAGAACCCAAAGAAAATGAAGCTTATGATGACAACAAGAGAAAACAATACAAAGAAAGTAAAGAATGTTAAATTAAGTAAAGTCATATTTTCGGCTTTGTGATAAAATAGCCTGTTACATTTATAGAAGCGAGAAAACAATAGCACAAGAAGTTTCCTTTTTTTAGTTAAAAATTTTTATATAAATTGTTACGTTTTCATTATAATTGATATCACATTTTAAGAGAGAGAAATACAAAGAAGCATAAGGATTTAGAGAGAAAATATTATTTCTCCTACTATTGTTCGTAAAGCTGGTATTCTCTCCTTATGTTTAGAGAGCATTTGTCATATCGCTTTGTATATCAATTCCTAAATTTCTCAATCCTATTTTAGCAGTGGGAGATACATTTGTTTTTTTTTTTTTTTTGGTTGTAATCTTCTGATCATAACAATGGTATCAGAACGAAGTTAACTTATACTGGTTAATATTATGGCGGCAAAATATGAGATTGAGAAGTTCAGTAGGAGTAATTTCTCCCTTTGGAAATTGAAAATTAAGGCAGTATTAAGGAAAGACCATTGCATAGCAACAATTGAGGTCAACCCTGAATGATTAACTGACGACAAATAGAAAGCGATAGACAACAATGCTAATGCTAATCTGCATCTGGCATTAGCAGATTCAGTCTTATTGAGCGCCGAAGAGAAAACGAATGCGAAGAAAATCTAGGAGGCACTCACCAGATTACATGAAACAAAGTCATCCATAATAAGATATTCTTGAAAAGAAAGCTTTATACTCTTTGACTGAGTGAGTCCATATCGATAACGGATCACATCAACAATCTAAATACGCTATTTCCAAAACTCGCGACGATGAACTATAATATAAAAGAAAAGGAGTGTGAGCAGCTTCTGCTTCAAAGTCTACCTAACTCATATGACCAGCTCATCATCAATTTGACAAACAATGTGCTTACGGACTTTCTAGATGTCAATGATGTTGCAGCGGCTGTCCTACAAGAGGAATCTAAGGCGCAAAAGTAATGAAGACATATCGTCCTCTTCACAACAAACGGATGCATTATCGATAATGAGAGGAAGATCAACAGAGTGCAACTCCAGTGGGAGTCAAAATCATGGAAGATCGAAGTCACAAAACAAGAAATATGTCAAATGTTACTTTTATGGCAAAAGAGGACATATTAAAAGGTATTATTGGAATTATAAGAAGAGTATAGAAAAGACTTCTGAAGCAACAACCTCTCAAGGATATATTGCTAGTACATCGGATGATGGAGAAATCTTATGCGCAGATAGATCAATAACTTCTAAAGCGAATTCACTCAATGATGTTTGGGTACTAGACTCAGGAGCAACATGGCACATGATATCTCGACAGGATTGGTTTCACTCATATAAACCTATCCCTAAAGGATATGTGTTCATGGGAGATGATCGTGCTTTGGAGATTATTGGTATTGGCACCATCAAATTAATGATGCATAATGAAATTGTCCGTACTATCCAAGTGGTATGACATATAAAAGGCCTGAAGAAAAATTTATTATCTATTGGCCAATTTGATGATCTTGGGCTTAAGACCCAAATTGCAAATGGTATTATGAAAGTTGTCAAAGGTGCACTCATTGTGATAAAGGCAGAGAAGACCTCTTCCAAAATATTCATGCTTCAAGGACATACGTTAAAATATGGAGATGCATCTGTTGCTTCTACCAATAAAGAAGAATCAATGATAAAATGGCATTATAAATTAGGCCACATGTTAGAACGTGGTATAAACATTCTTGCAGAATGTAATCGCCTGCCCGAACACACATCGTTAAACTTACCGTTTTGTGAGCATTGTGTTGTGAGTAAGCAAAACAGATTAAAGTTCGAAAGATCTACTGCCACGAGCAAACACATACTAGACTTGATTCATTCTAATGTGTGGGAATCACCAGTTACTTCCCTAGGAAGAGCAAAATATTTTGTTTCATTTGTTGATGATTACTCTAGGAGAACATGGGTGTACCCAATCAAGAAGAAGTCAAATGTGTTTCCAGTATTTAAGGAATTCAAAGCTCCAGTGGAACTTGAACATGGAAAAAGAAGTAAATGTTTGAGGAAAGATAATGAAGGAGGCGATTTCCTAGCATTTTGTAGACAAGAAGGTATTCAAAGACAATTCACAGTTATCGACACACCTTGACAAAATAGGGTGGCTGAGCAGATGAATAGGACTCTCTTAGAAAAAACAAGAGCTATGTTGAGAACTATGAAACTTACCAAGTCTTTTTAGGCAGAAGCAGTCAAAACTGCCAGCTACATAATAAATCGATCACCGTCAACGGCTATAGATTTAAAAACTCCAATGGAGATGTGGAATGGAAAGTCGGTCGATTATTCTTCTTTACATGTGTTTGAATGTCCCGTAAATGTAATATACAAATCGCAAGAAAGAACAAAACTTGATTCGAAATCTAGAAGATGTATATTCCTAGCTTATGCTGATGGTGTTAAGGGGTATCGCCTGTGGGATCCCACTACCCGCAAGGTTATTATCAGCAGGGATGTTGTATTTACAGAATGAAGAACTACAAAATAAAGATGATAAGACATCTAAAGAGACTACTATAGTAAATATAAATGGTGAGCCTAGAAAGGATGATTCTTCTGAAGCAGACCCAGAACAAGAGGAACAAGAGTCAGGGAGGGTCAATGATACAGAACTTCGATAATCACATCGTCAAATAAGAAAACCTTCATAGCACTCAGATTATGTTATGGCAAGCCATGGTGCATACTATCTCCTAACAGAAGATCGAGAGCCATGGACTTTTGAAAGGGCTCTGAATAGCCCAAATGCTTCTCTGTGGATGGTAGCAATATGGGAAGAAATAGAAGCCTTACACAGAAGTAAGACATGGGAACTTATTCCACTTCCACAA
This sequence comes from Carnegiea gigantea, assembly GCA_029747015.1. Classification (NCBI taxonomy): domain Eukaryota; kingdom Viridiplantae; phylum Streptophyta; class Magnoliopsida; order Caryophyllales; family Cactaceae; genus Carnegiea; species Carnegiea gigantea. Next base: position 67,200 of record JAKOGI010002222.1, read on the forward strand.
GGACGGAAAGGCATTGATAACAAATGGGTTTATAAGATTAAATGAGATGGTAATGATCAAGTAGAAAGATATCGTGCGAGACTGGTGGTAAAAGGATATGCTGAGAAAGAAGGTATTGACTTTAATAAGATATTTTCTCTATTTGTAGATTTACAACTATAAGAGTAGTCCTGGCTATATGTGCTACATTTGATTTACATCTAGAATAGATGGATGTAAAGACGGCTTTTCCTCATGGAGAACTTAAAGAAGATGTGTACATGCTCCAGCTGGAAGGGTTTAAAGAAAAAGGAAAAGAAAGCTTAGTTTGTAGGCTAACCAAATCTCTATACGGTCTAAAGCAGGTGCCAGGGTGTTGGTGCAAGAGATTTGGTTTCTTTATTATTAGCCTTGGATACAATAGACTTAATTCAGGCCATTGTGCATATTCCAAGAGGTTTGGGGACAATGATTTGATCATTTTATTATTGTTCGTGGATGATATGTTGGTTGTAAGCCCCAATAAAGATCGAGTCCAAGAATTAAAGGCATAGCTGGTTAGGGAGTTTGATATGAAGGATTTAGGACCAGCAAACAAGATTTTAGGGATGCAAATACACCGAGACTGAAAAGATGGGAAGATTTGGCTTTCTTAAAAAAATTATCTAAAGAAAATCTTGCAACGCTTCTACATGTAACCGAACATCAACCTACTTCCCATTAATTATAAATTGTCCTCAATTATGAGCCCTAGAAGTGAAGTTAAAAGGATAGAAATGTGTCGAGTGCCATATGCATCAGTAGTCGGAAGCCTAATGTATGCCATGATCTGTACAAGACCAGATATTGCTCAGGCAGTGGGAGTGGTGAGTAGATTTATAGCAAAACCTAGTCGAGAGCATTGGAATGGTGTGAAGAGGATCCTTATATACATTAAAGGGACCTCAGGTGAAACATTATGTTTTGGAGGATCAGAATTTTTCGCCAAAGGTTATGTTGACTTAGATTTTGCAGGTGACTTTGACAAAAGAAAACCTACTATGGGTTATGTGTTTATTCTTGCAGTTGGTGCAGTAAATTGGGTGTCAAAGCTACAAACTATTGTAGCATTGTCTACTACAGAAGCTAAATACATGGCAGCTACTAAAGCTTGCAAGTAAGCAATTTGGATAAAAAGATTAATGGAAGAACTTGGACACAAAGAACAAATGATTCCAGTATATTGTGATAGCCAAAGTGCATTACACATTGCAAGAAACCCAACTTTTCATTCCAGGACGAAACATATTGATATTTAGTATCATTTTGTTCGTATCATTTTGTTCGAAAAGTAGTAGAGGAAGGGACCATGGATATGCAAAAGATTTACACAAAAGATAACCTAGCAGATATTATGACTAAGCTAGTTAATACTGACAAGCCATACGGTGCAGATCCTCCTATGGCTTGTTTGAAACACAAGTAGCATAAGGCTTGCCAAAAAGATAACTTTAAGTGGGAAATTATTAAATTAAGTAAAGTCATATTTTTGACTTTGAGATAAAATAGCCTGCTACATTTATAGAATCAAGAAAACAGCAGGAAAATAAGTTTCCCTTTTTTAGTTGAACATTTTTATACAAATTGTTACATTTTCATTGTAATTAATATCTCATTTTAAGAGAGAGAAATATAAAGAAGCATAAGGATTTAGAGAGAAAATATTATTTCTCCTACTATTGTTTGTAATGCTGGTATTCTCTCCTTATATTTAGAGAGCATTTGTCATATCACTTTGTATATCAATTCCTAAATTTCTCATTCCTATTTTAGCAATGTGAGATATAGTTTTTTTTTTTTGTAATCTTCGGATCCTAACAAAGAAAGGGATTGTTGTGCTCTTTCATTAATCCAATGAGGAGTTACACAACAAATATTTCCACAAATTATAGTCGTAACAACATCTAAGCAAGCTTGGACAATTCTATCATATGCATATATAGGGCCTCAAAAAAGGTAATCCTTATAAAACTTCAATCCTTATGGAAGGAATTTGACACATTATTAATGGAAGGAGAAAATATTTAACCATTCTTTACTCGCGTCTCTAACATTATCAATCAAATTAGAACATATGGGGACATGATTGTAGACATAAAAATTGTACAAAAATTTTAAGGAGCCTTCTTCCAAAATATGAACAGATCGTGGTTGTTATAGAAGAATCAAAAGATTTATCTAAGGTTTCCCTTACTGAGTTGATGGTATCTCTTCAAGCACATGAGGAAAGAATGCATAGGATTTCTGAACCCCCATTACAGCAGGCTTTTCAAGCCAAATTAAAATTCTCCAACAATGGAGAAAATAAAAAGAGAATAGTCACAATAGGAATTTTCCGCAAAGAAGATGAACACCAAATAATCGTAGTAGGGGGAGAGGAAATCATAAAAACCAAGGAAGCCATTGTGATGGAAAATCGGGTTCATAATGTAGAGTGTGCAAGCTGAATAATCACAATACAAATAATTGTCAATTTAAATGCAAAACGTGTGCATAGCATGTTCATCATATAAGGGATTATCAAAATCTATCACAATAAGGTTGAGGCCAATTTCTCAGAGAAAAATGACATTGTCGAGAACGTCTTCTACTCTTATTTAAAATACTCAGCAAGAGTCCAAAGATAAAAATTCATTCATCCGACTCAACAAAAATATAAAATCTAGTATCGCACTTGGTGATGGGATGACCCAGGAAGTTGTTAGTAAACGGATAATAGTTGTAAAAGCCAAAAATGACACTAGTAAATTTATTCAAGATGTTCTTTATCTCCCTGGCTTAGCACAAAATCTACTAAGTGTGGGGAAACTAGTCCGAGGAGATTATTTGGTAAAGTTTAACAACAATAATTGCTTCGTATATGACAAAAATAATGACATGTTAATAGCCGAAGTTGCAATGAACTCAAATAGAATTTTCACCTTGAAGATGCTAATGGAGCAAAAAGTTGCTATTTCTAGTACCATGGATGATTCTATCTTATGGCATCAGAGGTATGGACATCTAAATTTCTATAGCCTCAGAATCCTAGCCAAAAGGATATGGTTATTGCTTTGCCTGGTACCAATAACAGTAACAAAATATGCGAGGCTTGTATCCTTTGAAAAATGCATCAGCTACCTTTTCCTAAAACTTCATGGACGGCCAAGGCTATGCTTTAACTAGTTCAAGTTGATATATAGGGGCCAATTACAAATACGAGTTTGGGTGGAGAAAGAGATTTTCTATTATTGTTGATGATTATACTCGCTTGATGTGGGTATATTTTTTAGAACACAAATTAGAAACATTTTCCTATTTTTCATAATTCAAAGCCCTAAATGAAGAACAAAATGGACATGGTTTAAAATTCTTAAGAATAGATCACGAAGGAGAGTTTACCAGTCATGAATTAGCAAGTATTCAGAGAGCAAGGAATCAAAAGAGAATTGACAATAAGACATACACTACAACAAAATGGAGTTGTAGATATGAGAAATAGAGCTATAGTAGAAATGCCATGTAGGACGCTACAAGGCAAAAATTTGCCAAAGAATTATTCAGCTAAAGCTATTAACATAGCCATCTACATTCCCTATCGATCTGCCATGAGAGCTATTTTAAATAAAACACCATATGAAGCATGGTGTAATAAGAAGCTGAAGGTAGAACATTGTCAAAATTTTTGGTTGCATAACCTTTTCTCATATCCCGAGAGAGAATAGGGAAAATTAGATAGAAAAGGAGAAAATACAGTTTTGTTGGTTATTGGTGAAGAATCCAAAGGATGTCATCTCTACAACCCAAATACCAAGAAATTAGTTACATTAAGAGATGTCTGCCAAATGGAGTTGGTCAAAGGATCCAATAGAACAACCTACACAAAACTATTTTCAATATCAAGACTACTATCCCATGGAATAACCCTAAGTTATAGATGCAGCATCTCCATCGAGTCCCTTATCTTTTAATGATCCCAGCTCCTTAAGTCCACCTCTAAATCTAAGCTCTACAAATTCTCAACAACCTCCATGATTATCACAAAGAGAAAGACGTCCACCAACTTGTCTACAAGATTATGAATGTGGCCAAGCAATTGAAGCATTTTTTGCCAGTGAAGCACACACTTTCGAACAAGCATCTAGAGATGATAAGTTGGTTGATGTTATGGATGAGGAAATAAAAATGATTGAGAAGAACAATACGCAGAAATCATTAGATAAGCCTCAAGAGAAAGATGGAATTGCTCTTAAATGGGTTTATAAAATTGCACAACAAGGATGGCTTAATTAAGAAATATAATGCACGCTTAGTTGCTAAAGGATACTCTCAACAAGCAGGACTTGATTTTAATGAGACATTTGCTCAAGTTGTTCGTATGGGGACAATAAGGACTGTATTAGCCATAGCAGCATAACTAAAGCTATGAGTTTTCCAATTAGTTGTAAAATTGACATTTCTAAATGGTAAATTAGAAGAGGAAGTATATGTTGAACAGCCACGGGGTTATGTGGTGGAAAACCAACAAGAAAATGCTTATCGACTATAGAAAGCCCTTTATGGCCTTAAACAAGTGACATGTGCTTGGAATGGTAAAATAGATAACTACATTCTTCAAAGTGGCTTTTTCAAAAGTCCAGGTGAGCGTCCTTATACATTAAGATTGAATGGCGAACCTTTCTTATTTTATGTTTATATCTAGATGATCTCATTTATACAGGATCAAATCAAAACATGATCGAAGATTTAAAAAAGACAATGATGTCAGAATATGAAATGACCAATCTTGGTATGATGAAATATTTTCTCAGCATGCAAGTGAAACAAAGTCCATGAAGAATTTTTCTTTCTCAGGAGAAATATGCAAATGATTTACTCAAGAAATTCAAGATGACCAACTATAAGCCATTAAGTACACCTATGGTTATAAATGAAAAACTTTCCAAGAACAATGGACAAGAAAACATTAATGCATCGACTTATTGAAGCTTAGTTGGACACTAATTTATCTCACTAACACAAGGTTAGATGTTGTGCATGCAATTAGGATTGTTTTTTAGGTTTATGAGTGAACCTAGCAAACATCATTTTACAACAGCCAAAAGAATACTACGATATATTAAAGGGACAAAGAATTTTGGCATTCTATCCAAAGCAGAACAAGCTGATAAGCTCGGCGAATTAGTAATTGGGCAGGATGTATAGATGATAGAAAAAGTACAAGGGGATATGTTTTTCAACTGGGTTCTAAGGTCACATCATGATCTTCGAAAAAAATAAAAACAATAGTGGCATTATCATTTACAGAAGTGGAATACATGCCAGCAATAAGTGATGCATATAAAACAGTTTGGCTTCGAAGAATTTTCAGAGACATATAAGATGGCAAGAAAGGACCAACTACAATATTTTGCGACAACTTGTCAACAACTGCAATGACGAAAAATCCTGTCTTTTAGAGCCTAACCAAGCGTATTGAGTTACAACATCACTCCATTCGGGAACTAGTAGAAAAGGTGAAATTGAACTTCAATTTTGTAAAACAGGTGAACAACTAGCGGACATATTCACAAAAGCAATTCCAATAGAAAAGTTTATCAACTTCAAATAGCAACTTGGAGTACAAGGTTTTTCAAATTAAGGGAAGTGTTGAAAATATAATTTGGAAAATATTATTAAAAAAGTAAAAAAATAGGAGTCACTAAAAACGAGGAAAGTACATGAAAGATGAGAATAATTAGGTACTTGTTTTATCTTTCATCTTATGTATAAATATGCAAATGTATTTCCTCAACAACATATGAATTATATAAAGATTACCTTTTTTTTTACAATAACATCTTATTATCTCTCCTCCTCAATTTCTTTGCTTAGCAATCATATTGAACATATTCTAAAATATTCTAAACTTGTTTTTACAGCCTCAAATAGTAGCACCATTAACCTACTAAATTTGGAATAGAGGAAAAAGGAGAAAGATTTCAAAATCAAACCAATTAGTGTAATTTCAGGCCAAAATTATGAGTCTTTACTCAATATCAAAAGAATCAAAAATAATTGCAGTAATTGAAGCCTAAAGGAACATATCTAAAATTAGAAAACTCGGAAATATACGTAACTTAAAACCTTAAAATTCTAGTATCTACCACTATTTATCTAGACGAAGCTCTGGTATTCTACTAAAGCTAAGACCAAATCATTGTAGCTACTGTTTTCTTTTATAGAAGTCAATGATGGCTCCCTTTCACATCTTAGTCATTAGTTTTTCCCCAAGTGAATGATGGAGATGGTCCTCGATTACAGAGGTGGGTGAACTACAGATGGGGGAAGAGAGATAACGCACAATGTTATCAATGTGCGCATAGTCGATGATGGGTGCCTAATGTTGCTGATGGCCAATGATCCACACCAGATGAAGGAAAAAGGTTGGATTCATTGCTCAAATGAATGAAGGGCAGAAAAAAAAAAAACATTAAGAGAGCAAAAGTGATACGAAGAATTAAAAGTCACATGAGTCGTGCATGACTAGAGATGAGCATTTTTTTGTTTTTTGGGATTTTATTTTTCTCTTTTCTTGGATGAGCTAAATAAGAATGGATTGAGCTACACTACAACAATGGAGCACAAATTCTATGTTATAGCATTTTTCTCACAAATTTGTAATTTATATGCAAAACAATAAAAATCAAATAAATGTCCAAAAATAATAATTATTACATATCAAAATAGGTAATTTAGGGACACACACACACACACACACACACTCTCTCTCTCTCTCTCTCAACTAAATACCTTACCCTCATCACTATTTCTCTAAATATAACCTAAATGACCAACTCTCGCATCTCATCTCATAGAAGTTAAGAACATTCTATGTGTTAGGCTTATCCTCTCAAACATTACAATTTATCTCTCTCCATTGATGAGTGTGTTAGAGAATTTGTCAATAGCATCAATAAGAAGACTCAGTCTGTAACTCTTAAATGTGAGCTAGATGATAGAACTTAGCTCCATACTAATGACTTTCCCTTGAAACTAAAGCTAAAAATGACACTTGTAAAGCCTCTAGTTTAATGCTAAAAATTTGAGACTAAGCAGTAAACACTCTAGTTGCCTCTAACTTTAGAGGTTGACCGAGTCACCTTGGTGAACAATTAACTTAACAACATAATGAAGAAGTATACATACTTAGGTAAGACTCTTCAAGCTCATATTATGGGTGTAACAGAGGAAGCCAGAAGGTAAGGGTCATCAAGAATGAGGCTGGGATAGAGAACATCTGGATAAAGATGTATACACCATAGGGAAAGAGGAATGGGAAAAGACTAACGAATCTAAGGTTGTGAAGAAAATGGTAGTGAAGCCAAGGTATCTAACAACAAAGTGTCAAAAGAAAGGCAGAGGAGGAGGAACAAGGTAGAGTTTTTCTCTAACCCCTATCATAAGCTCTACAAACTCAAACTCAATAACTCATCCCACTACTAAAGTTAAGACTTCATAATGCAAATGCCCACTCCATCCCATTTAAGCCCATTATGGTTGATATGGTTGTGGTTTTTGGGCCAATGTTACACTAACAATTTGGTTAATATTTTAACCCCGTGTACTTTAATATAATTTCCCCATGTTGTTGAAGGAATGTGGTACCTCCAAATGTTGCAGACGTATTTTGGTTTGACTATTTAGTCTAAATGTGATGAATGGTTGATTGCATATTTTTCCGTTCTTTTCCGGAATTATTTTGTGCAACAATTTTCTCGCATATGACCTAAATTTTGCTTAAAGGCAAAGGCTAAGAAGAAGGAGAAGCTTAGTAGACTACGCAAAGACCACAAAGGAAACATGAAAGGGATGCTTTATTAGTTTGAGTGGTTTATGTGCCATCAGAGAAACAGTCCCTCATTTGCATTTTTCTTATGACTCAACTTTATTGAGGTATATCTGCCCAAATATTACCATTTCAGAGTGTTGAATAGAGAGAAAGTCCCTCATAAGCATTTCTTCTACCACATCCTTATTTACATATATTTGGCTTGAGCGCCTTTATTAGGTCTGAATGGTCTACAATTTAAATTATGTTTTGATGAGATCTCTCTTAATTGCTTAAGGCTTTGTTTGGTCCTTAAAACATTTGGTTGAAAGAAATGTTAATGGGAAAAAAAATGCGAAGGGAAAAAAGTAGGGAGAAAGTGAGTTTTTTTTTTTCTCTTGTTTGGATTGAGGTAAAAAAATTTTAGAATTTGGATGAGGCATGTGAATGTTGATGAATTGTTTGAATCATATTGATATCATCTAAGCAGTGCGAGATTGGAGAGCCTGGAAATTCTTTTAGGAACCTTTCCCAAAACTATCCTCACAATTTTATGAAGAAAAATTTATCACTTGTTTCTAACAATTTTTCCACCTAATTTTCCTCCATGTATTTTTCTTTGTGATTTTTTTCTAAACCAAATAGAAGAAAAAAGTTACTTCTTCAAATTTTTTTCTTTTCACCAAATTTTTCAAGGTCCAAACGGAGCCTAAAAGTTTATAAATGAACACTGTGAATAGCAAACTCAGCATATGGTTGCCTTTTATTAAAAAATAGAGAGAGAGAGAGAGAGAGAGAGAGAGAGAGAGAGAGAGAGAGAGAGAGACTAAAATTTTATAAATTTTTCAAGGTCCAAACGGAGCCTAAAAGTTTAAAAACACCAATGTGAGACGCTAGTAGAGACTTAAGGTCCACCTCTACAGGAACTCGCTGAAGTATAGCACCTAGAAATAGGTTCTAATGAAAGTTAACTTCAACTTCTATTAGAGTCAATCCAAAGTTTTAAAGGGCACTAAACATTTCTAAGCATGACAGTCTTGTTAGAGCTATAAATAAGTTAGAGTTAATCAATGAATAGTCAACTAACAAATTACTCATCTTAGAATGCTTGCAATGTATCAAAGCAATGAATGCTAATGTAATATATAACCAAATGATGCAAAAAGATAATTTGCCTAAATAGAAAATTCAAAGATTGTATAATCAATGAAAATCACATGATGAATGATTGATATATAAATCACCCAAGTGAAAAAGATTCTTTTAGCATAGATTTATTAATGCAGCCCTGTGACAAATGATGCACTAAACAAACTAAGGGTCATAACTTGATAAGGTTATATTACTATAAGCATACATAAAGTAACTTTCACTTCTTTTAGAAAAGAAAAAAAAAATCTTTTGGTCAATCTATAGTTTATCTCAATGCATGCACAAACATGGTTAGCTACAAGATAAGACAAAAGGCCAGGCGAAATCAAAAGCATACTCTAAGGGGAAAGTGCCACATTAAATCACTTAGGCACCGTAGGTGCCCATTCTTAAATCCTTTCATGTGGGGAAGAAAATACTATAGCCCAAAAGGATGATCAAGAGATCGTTATGCACGCTACACAATGTTGTCTTTCATGCAGGATGATCTCATGGGAGAGTTTGAATGTTTCCCCGCTGCTAAGGACATGTGGGCATAGCTTAAGATCAGGTTTGGGCAAACATCTGCTACAAAGTTGCGTACCTTATAGTTAAAACGGATGCAGTATACTATTAACTTTAGTTGTAGTATCTCTTAACACCTTCAAGCCATGAGTGCCATGATTCGATCTCTCAAAGCTACAATGCAAGATGTCTCTGAGGACGAACAGGTACTGAATGTGATTAGAGCTCTTCCTAATGACAATGAACATTGGAGGAGTTTTAAAGTCATTATGACACATATTAAAAACATTAAGACCTTCGAGGCAATTTCTAAGCACCTCGAGATAGAGAAAGAGCATATAAAGATACATGCACCTTTCAATATGGCATTCGTTGCCTAAGAGTGTGGGCCCAGGGGCAAGAGGCCTTATTGTGGCAAGAAGCCCAATGAAGGTCCTCATCCCTCTCAAAACTCTCGCTCCAAAGGTAGTTCTTCCAAAAAGCATAAGGCTAAGAGCACTAGAGCTAAGGATATGGCACGTGTGAAGTGCTATAACTGTAGAAAGAAGGGGCACTTTGCTCGGGATTGTCCAGAGCTAGCCAAGGTAACTATTTCCACTAAAATCCTAAATTATATGTTTGTTCCCATGCATTCATCGCTACCTCTCTTCCTCAATGGATTGTAGATATGGGGGCAACAAAAACATAGTTCAGGACAAGCTGGATTCGTAGAGTTCCGTCATAACCTGGTGGGTTCATGAACTGTCGTACTAGGGAGTGGTAGCAAAGAAGATGTCCTTGGAGTAGGAACATACCAGCTCAAACTCCGTGGAGGAAACAAGCTGCTTCTTCACGACGCTCTCTATGCACCTAGGGTGCGATGCTCCTCAGTTTCTTATGTTTCTTTAATAAGAATAGGTTTTACTTTTGGATTTCGATCAAATGGTTTAGATTTATTCTATCATGGCAATTTGTTTGGCAATTTGTTTTAGATGATTCCTATAATAATATATCTTCTGCTTTTGTTTCATACTTTGACTCTGATTCGAAAAATGTTAAGTGGCGTGTTAGATTTGGCCATGTGGGCTAAGACAGAATAAGTAGGCTAACTAAATAAGGTCTTATAGATTGACTCACTAAGGTTAAATTATCTAGGTGTGAGTCATGTCTAACTAGTAAGGTAACAATAAAACCTTTTGGTAAGGCTTCGAGAGCATTTAATCCCTTAGAATTAATTCACTCAGGCATCTGTGAACCCATGAACGTTAAATCATGTAATGGAGCAATCTATTTCATTACCATTATAGATGATTATTTACGATATAGGTATATGTACCTACTATCTCATTACTACGAGCCACTTGATGTGTTTGCAGTAGAAGTAGAGACTCAATTAGAACGAAGAGTCAAAATTCTTCAGACTGATTAAGGTCGTGAATACCTCTCTGATATGTTCAAAGGGTTTTATGAAGAGAAAGGTATACAAAGACAGCTAACGATTCTATGTACTCCACAATAGAATGGTGCTGTAGAATGCAGGAATCGTACATTATTTAACATGGTCATGTTAAGAGTATATCTGCCACAACATATGAGTTATGGCTTGGTAAGAAAACATCCTTAGACTATTAAGCCCATGGGGTTCAGCTGGTCATGTACATAACCTAACCCATAAATATGGAAAACGTAGTCCAAGTGCCACTAAAATGGCGTCCATTAGATATCCCGCACAATCTAAAGGATATGTGATGTGCGGGAAACACCTTAATGGTGGCATGATAGAAATAGATTTCCACAATGTCGACTTTCTCGAGAAACTATTGGTAAAATTAAGAAGGATGTTGAATTGTTTGAGTTATAGCAGGACATTCAACCACCTTTTGGTGAGGGGGAGAATTTGAATTCTAACCAAGTCACCGAAGATAGTACGTCTCCCTTATCCGAAAGGAACAGGAGAGACTTGTCTGCTCAGGAGAATGAGATTTTTCCTCAATCTCCAATACATGAGGGGAGTCAACCTGTGAATCAGGTTCGTCCTCAATCTCTTATTCCCAAATATGTAGTTAGTCCACATATTTAGGATCCCACACCTCAACGGGATAGTGGGAGTGATTCTCCACATGTTCAAGGTCCCACGCCTATTATAGAAAGGGGGAGGGATGCCTCACCTAGGCAGACAAATAATGAAGGTCCCAGGATCTAAAAGAGCGAGCGTGGAAGAATTCCTCAATGATATTTCTAAATCGTAGAAGAAATATTCCTATGCACTCCCATAGAAGTTAGCCTACCTCTTATCAGAAGCGATTGATTCACTAAACCATAAAGAGTAGATGGACGCCATGAGGGATGAGATGGACTCAATGGCGAGAAATAAGGTTTGGAAACTTGTTGATCTTCCACCCAATGTAAGTCTATCAGAAGCAAGTGGGTTTTCTAGATAAAACGTTAGGCAGATGGTTCGGTCAATAAGTTTAAGGGCCATCTAGTAACGAAAGGCTTTACCCAAATTGGGGGTATAGGCCATCAAGAGACATTTTCTCCTGTAGTGAGATTTGCAACTGTTCGCCTACTCTTAGCCCTGGTAGCCCATTTGAACTTAGAGTTGTTTCAAATGGACGTAAATGCTACTTTCCTCAACCTTGAGGAAGAGATCTATATGGATCAACCCATTGGTTTTGTATCAAAAGGACAAAAGAACAAGGTATGTCGTCTTAAAGGATTCATATATGGTCTTAAGTAATCTTCTAAATCTTGGTATTTAAGATTCTATGAAGCCACAACTTTGTTTGGCTTATCTATGGTTATAGAAGACTATCATATGTATGTCAAAAGATCAACCAGGAGGATTATATTTCTTACCCTGTACGTTGATGACATACTACTAGTTGGGAACAACCTCGAGATTATTGAAGCCACTAAGAAGTGGCTATCTTTTGTCTTTGAGATGAAGGATGTGGGTGAAGCTTGGTATGTCCTAGGTATGAAAATAATCAGAAATCATCCTAAGAAACTCTTAGGTATGTGCCAGGAATTATACACCAAGAAAGTCTTACAACGATTTTGAATGCATCTTCCAAACCTGTAGACACTTCATTTGAGAAGGGTTTAACCTTAAGCCTCGACTAATGCCTAAAAACAGATAATGAAAACGATGCAATGAATGATGGCCCTTACGCTAGTGCTATGGGAAGCATAATGTATGCCATGTTCTGTACACGGCTTGACATTTACTTTGCAGTTAGTTTGGAAGTCGTTACCAGAGCAGCCCAAGACTTGCTCATTAGCATGCTGTCAAGAGAATCATGTGCTACCTTCGTAGTACAACCAACTTGGTCCTGTGCTATTAAGGTGGGGATCTTAAGTTAAGAGGATGATTAGATGTTGATTGGGGTGGTGACCCGAATGAGTCTAGGTGAACCTCAGGTTATGTCTTCACCCTGGGTGGAGGAGTCATATCATGGCGTAATACGAAACACGACTGTAGAGTTCTGTCTACCATAGAGGCACAGTATGTTGCATGTAGCCTAGCCACACAGGAGGCAATATGCTTAGGAGTTACCTTCAGGATCTTAATCTCACTCCTAGAGTTATTGACCCTGTTGAGACGCTATGTGACAACACAGTTGCTATCCAGTTCGCTAAGGATCCAAAGTTCCATCGGAAGACCAAGCACATCAAGAGGCATTATTACTTCGTGCAAAACGCCACAAGGACAAAGGAAGTTAGCATCAAGTATATATCTACTAGATTGCTGATTCGTTAACTAAGCTGATTCCTAAAGATGGTTTCAAAGCTCATGTGTTGAGTCTGGGACTTCATAGAGTTTAGTTTTTGGATGAATCCTATTATATGTGATAGATACGTTCTTCCTGTAATGAGCATTTATGAAATAAAGATTAAAGTTTCTTTCTCTAAATGCTTTATGATTCATTTGTTAGACATATTGAAATGTCACAGGCTTATGATTGGCCTAGTCGCACAGGCAATCGCCCTAACACTTGAGTAGCGGGTAGGGTGAGACTGAATCATATTGGCACTAGGTGTGCAATATTGATTACTCATACTAAAGGGATATGAATAAGATAGAATATAGTCGCCTTAGTGAGTCTAAGATGAGAATCGAGGGAGTCCAATACGAGATATGATTTCCTATTGAAACCTTAAAAGCTGAATCTTGAGTGTCAAGATTAGCATTTAGTATGTTAATCAAAGTAGCTCAGGTTAGATTTTTGGGTGAAAATCTAAACTGGTGATTCGCATGGCATGTGAAGTGACGAGCCCAATTAAGTGGGAGCTATGTCATGATACACATGTCATACTGTGTGTGCTTAAAAGACAACCTTTACAAAGAGTGATAATTGACCTCCCTAGCTCTTGTCACTGTCTGATCCTATGGACGATGATCTTTTAACTTCGAGCTATGCTATAAACTCAAAGCTTGATGTTGCTACTTTAATGTATTTCTTAAGGGTCACGATATATACTGTTCAATGATAACATGTTAGGAAAGCAATTAAGCTAAGGTGCAATATCATGACTGTTTAAGAAAAATCTATCCATCATCACCATATCAGCCCGAGCAGTTATATTGAGCATATGATCATATGATATATCAAGGCATAAAGGATTAAAGATGCCACTGGTGATATTTGAGACAATTTGGGGTAGCGTATTTTGTGGAAGTGTTATGTTAGTTAAATGATAACTTAATATAACACTACTGGTTATTTTTAGTCGCACATCCTATTCTTGGTACGAAGCGTGAAGAGTTGTGACTTGTGGAGAGCATGTGTTTTGAGACCTACATAGCTGAGTGGGAGCTATTGGTCGACCCTAATAAGTTTAGGCCCGACAGCCACTAGTGCCTCTTAAGGCGACAACCCTAGTTGACCCCACCCTATGTAAGGACGTTTAGGCCGTCAACTAAAGACACACAACACATACAAATCTTAGATTCTCTTCTTCCCCTCTCACTGCTGCCTAACCATCTAGCAGGTCTCAGGTCTGGGATGTGAAACCTCAAGGCGACTCTAGTAGCCACCTAGCATGGGCTACTCCCAATAGTAATTTCTGCATACAAAGTTAGTCCTAATTTAACCTACAGCTTAGATGCCTTGGCTTCTTTTCTTTAAATATTTACTTATAAAAGAAATTTTCATTTACTTTCTTAGGACCTATATTTTTATAAGCTTGAGTATCATTAAAGACAATCCATCATGGTATTTTCCGTTCCAGAGTTATATTTAAATTTTGAATTTAGATAAGTGAATTTTTTTTCCAATCTTTCTTATTCCCATTCTTTCATTTCTAGAATTTATTGTCAAATTTAAAATTTAAACTTTGACTAGTTCAATGTTGAGCTCAAATTTTTTCCCGAGGCAAGAAGGGGAAAAAAAAATTTGTAAATGAAGTGGAGCTTCAAGCTAGCAACGTGAAATCAAGTAAGAGTTGAGCCTGAACTTTTTAACCTTAGTGAGCTTCAAGCTGAGTGTGAGCCAACCAAGCTAGGGTTGGGCTCAACTTTGCTACCTCTCTGGTTGATATCATATATGAGGCTCAAAACTTCACTAAAAGAAAAAATCAAATAGCTAAACATAGAAAACATGCAATTTTGGTGTCAAAAATTATTTCTAGAAGATTATGTTAAGAAAGAAGGCTAATTACAGCTTTACTGAAACTTCAGTACACTAAAGTTATACATATTCTTCCATAAAGGCATCGTAATTTTGACCATAAGAATACGGAGGATGATTTTGTGTTTTTCACGAAACAGCTTCGCAATACCCTTGTATTTCACATGTTAACTCAGGATGTTATGAAAAACAATTGGACAGAATTCAAAAGCTCTCAGCAATGCATCTAACCTCCAGTTTAGGCATTTCTTTTTTTGAAAACTTGCTTAGTTATAACTGCTTTCCTGTTGACAAAGGCAGATTTTGTGTTTCTTTCGTAAATGCCAAGAAACACTTTAACACCAATTGTACTTGAAAAAAATTCCATTCATCTTTTTAGTAGTTGAGCACATATTATGTGATTCATTGTAATTGAAAAAAAGGCCCATATAAATGACTGATGATATTACTTTTTCAAGGCTTATCTGTATAACCCTTGGAGGTAAAAAAGATGATATTTTCTAGTCTAATGTTATATATATTTTACTTTTCAATCTCGTATTTACACGACAAGTTATTACATCATTATAATAATATGTGGAATGAAGGAAATATTTCTTTAAACCTTGACCTGCCCTTCCCCCCCTTTCTCTCTCTCTCTCTTTGTATATGTGCATGTGTGTGTGTGTCTATATATATATATATATATATATATATATATATATATATATATATATATATATATATATATATATATATATATATATATATATATATATATATATATATATATATATATATATAGATGTAGATACATACATACATACGCGCACTTATGTATAGAATACCCTAATCAGTTCTTTGTTTCCTAAGAGCTACCATTTGATTTTTGCTAATGGTAAGCCCCAATGTCTCCTTTTTCATGTCATTTCTAGTATTTCTACCAGTGAAGAATTTTTTTCCCCCACTTGTGAGAGTCTCACCATACCCTTTCTTGGGTGGTCATGTCTGTGTTCTTGGGGTGTTTTTATCGATCTTTTTCCCTTCATTTGGCTTACGTGGGATTGGATTGCTAATTGATTGCAAGATTGATCTAGAATAGGTATCAATCCTTCGGATTCGGGCCGTTATAACAAATCTTTTCAATGGAAACACTACACAAGATGTGTTGATCTATATATTAGAGGTTTTATTATGACAGGCAAGAAAAGAATAAGTGTTCATTAGAATTTCAATTGCTTTTCTCTATCAATATGTTTATTTTGTTATTTTAGTTATGAATTTGTTTAAGTGTGATGCTTTGTAACACCCCCGCTACGTACCAGGGATGTCACACCGCTAGGGTCCCCTGAGGAAGACCCCTAAAGCTCTTCTTCTATTGACTTTCTTTAAGATTTTACCTAACTTTATTTTAGTTAGAAAATCCTGGAACGAAACTGCAAGAGTTCCGTCTGTAATTACGACATTTCTAATGTTGTCATCGTAAACTTTAGGGTACCTGTGGCATATTAACCAAAACTCAAAGTAAACTAGAAGTTCCCAGCAAGTCACACACTCGTGGGTGAGGCTTAAGCCTTTACAAACATGTATTACAATAACTTACATAAGGTTACATAGCCAGAGCCGCTATATGCTCATTCCATGCACTTTATTTATCAAAACATTACTTCATGCAGCACCACAACATTGCATCATAGGCACATCAGTAGGAGCAACTAGTAGTCCTAGAAGACAGGCAGGTTCTTCCATTTATTCATCACCTGGGAGGGAGAAAAAGGGGAAAGGAAATAGAGT
This sequence comes from Carnegiea gigantea, assembly GCA_029747015.1. Classification (NCBI taxonomy): domain Eukaryota; kingdom Viridiplantae; phylum Streptophyta; class Magnoliopsida; order Caryophyllales; family Cactaceae; genus Carnegiea; species Carnegiea gigantea. The sequence goes on from JAKOGI010002222.1 coordinate 84,048, forward strand.
GAGCTACCACACGCTCAGTGAGCGTTCCTCCACTCCTTAAAACAAAACTTTACAAGCAATATTACTCATAATATCCACTTAACGAGCAGTCAAGTAATACTATAGTTATCCTAAGCAACATATCACATATCGTGGACTCTTGACTAGACATTCAAGCATGATAGGTTCTTAGTTTCGATTAACGGTGGCATGTTGGGAATTTGCTTACATAACATTTGATTCCGAAACATAAACATTGGATGCACTATTGCTTATACTCAACATGCACGTCAAAGGATATTGCGTGAAACTTTATAAAAATAAGACCATATGCCACCTTGAAAACACACATAATTAACCATAATGCTTGTAAACTCACTTTGGAGTCACATCTTCTCTGAAGTCACATGCTTTGAAGTTATAAGTGTAGAAACTTTCAACATATGATAAACTTTCTTTCTCATTTCATGCATTTGAATCAGACAAGTTTGATATCAAAAAGGGTAGGGCCACATGATATAAGAATCCACATTCAAACGTGCTTGAGATTCATTTCATTAAACGTTCATCGAAAACTTTCTTTCTTTCACTGAAAACATTTTCTTATCCTCTTGAGATTCTTGTCCTTCTACAAGAGATTTCATTTCGTATTGGTCGTACAACGACCCTTATAAAACTTTTCATACTTCATTCCATATGGCCACTTAGGGCCCATAAAAGCTTTCTTTCATTCAAAACATATAAAATGGCCAAGCGCCAATTGCTTTTCTTTGCTTCTTAGGAAAATACATCTGGCATAAGATCATTACAGGGTGCTGATTGGGTGAGATCTATTCTCAAACCCTATAGTGAGACCTAACGCTCACACTAAGCTCTTACTCCCGGGATGGCTACATAACATATCGGACCATTACATTACCCTCATCAGGGTCTTCTAGGGTTTCCTAGTACCAGGACTTATCCCCTAGGATAATATTATTCATGTCGTATCATATTTGTCTGTAGCACATTATCTTAGCCAACTTAAAGCGTATCGGCCATAACGGCTAGTAATTTTGTTGTTTCTCTTGGTAAAATCATTCATCATATAACTCACTCCTTTCTAAAACGTTTTAGGGATTCCCCCGTTCAAGCAGGTTCACTCCCAAACACTGTTGGTGTAGCTAAAATAGGTCATTGCTTGCTATTAGTCATGGCTATTATTAGTTTTGAAAACACGAGAAACGTTTTTGTCAAATCACCACACTTTTACACGTAATGCATCTTAGATATATAAAAGGGGAAAGGGGTTTACACGTCTCACATTCAAGCACTTCATAATCATTTCAACAACACAATGAGCCACACATGGCCTCGCAATCCACACGATTGTGGTTGATTCACAACCCAGGCTCCCTCCTTACAAGCACCATACCACAAGAACCTCGAACCACTCATAGTTCTTCCTCAAACCATCCAACTACCATCTCGGTTTCAATTTCACAATCTAGCATCCTAATCATTATGATATATTGAAAAGCGATACATAACTTATGCAACTTACCAATGCTGGACTTATCAATTAAACAACCAATAATTAGCAGAGCACTGCAACCAACGATTATAACCATGCGCACGCACACACACACACACACACACACACACACACACATATATATAAACATTCAAGCATTCATACGAACTTAACTTGAAACGAACGTCCACCAACTATGCATGAAACATGATTGCATTCATGTATGGTGGTTAGGGGTCACAAACATGTTCAGTTCGTCATCCAAATACTATGTCTAAAGTTATTGTATAGGCATAATTCAACTGAATAGACAAGCGTTGATTCGGGCATTCATTCATTGACTCTAAGTTACATTTAGCCTATTACGTCATTTGAGCATAACATGAGTCTAGTCTTTATTTAGGCATGACACAATTCACTATTTAGGCTAAAATGGTCATTTAGACATAATACGATCTAGGTGTTTTACTAAGCATACCTATTTATACCGTTTAAGTTTAACAAGGATCGAATCTCTATTTAGGCATAAAGCGACTCACTCATTTAGGCTGTTTTGGTCATTTTAGGCATAAAGCGATTCAGGCGTTTTGCTAAGCATGCTTATTCATACCATTTAAGCTTAACGAGAGTCAAGTCTCTACTTAAAGATGAAATGACTCACTTATTTAGGCTAACTTGGTCATTTAAACCTAATACGGTTCTAAGCTTCCGTTCATCATATCACTGTTGCTATGTCGAACCTATTTAGGCCATTTAAACATAATGCGAATCCAAGCGTTCGTTATTTACATCGAACTTACTAATCGAACCTATTTAGGCCCTTTTAAGCATAATGCATCTCATGGTATCCATTTATTAAAATCGAGGTTACCATTCAATCCCCTTTTATGTCATTAACGCATAATACAACTTTAGGCAGTCATTTGTTGTGTCGTAGTTACTTATTCATGTCAACCTTTCAAGTATGCATTAACTAGATTACTAAAGTTGATATTAAACATGCCTGACTCGGTTCGAATTAGAATTACGAGCATGTAATAATAGAATATACTAAACTCGGTTCTAAACATGTATAGTTCACTTCAATCTAAATCTTCAGGCCTGAATTAACTATATGCATTCGATTAACGCTAAACGTATATAATTCGTTTCGAATTAAAAACTTAGGCATGAATTAGCTGTATGCATTCGAATTAACGCTAAACATATATAATTCATTTCGAATTAAGAACTTAGGCATGAATTAGCTATATGCATTCGAATTAACGCTAAACATATATAATTCGTTTCGAATTAAGAACTTAGGCATGAATTAGCTATATGCATTCGAATTAACGCTAAACATATATAATTCGTTTCGAATTAAAAACTTAGGCATGAATTAGCTATATGCATTCGAATTAACGCTAAACATATATAATTCGTTTCGAATTAAGAACTTAGGCATGAATTAGCTATATGCATTCGAATTAACGCTAAATATATATATAATTTGTTTCGAATTAAGAACTTAGACATAAATTAGCTACATGCATTCGAATTAACGCTAAACTTATATAATTCGTTTCGAATTAAAAACTTAGGCATAAATTAACTATATTGATTCGAATCGAAGCTAAACATACATCATTCACTTCGAATTACAATCTCAGGCATAAATTAACTAAATGAATCAAAACTAAACATGTATAATTCACTTCTTAACATTTCTAATGAATTTAGCCAACCCTAATATGACATGCAACATCAATTTGCTGAAAAATATTTTCGAAAATAGTAATAGCATAAGAGGGGAGAAACACTTACTTAGATTAATCAAATTTCAACTCAAACAACAGCAAAGGCACACCCTAATCTGCTGAATCCGAATCCCAGCCCGATTGCTTGCAAAACCTAGACGTTATCTCCCGAATTTGTGGCGTTTTTGGGCGATTTTGGCTCAAATTTGGCCCCCAATTTATAGGGGAGGCCGAGAGGGTGTGGGTCACCGGATTCCGGCACGTGCGTGGCCGGTTTCGGCCGGCGAGACGCATGGGTTTCGGTTTCCTTGGCCGTGAGAAGTGGGGGGCGGCGATTGGTGGCTTTAGGCGGTGGTTGTCGTGAGCTAAGGGGACCAGGCGTCCCTTTCTCTCGCCGGCGACAGGTGGCGGTCGGCGGTGACGCTAGCTGGCGACCATGGCCCCCGAGAGAGAGAGAGAGAGAGTGAGCGAGTTTTAGGGGAAGAGAGAGTGAGATGGTCGGGGGGGTTTCGGAGTCCCTGCCCGATCACGATCCCCTTCCCCTTTTGTTCCACTTTTTCTTTTTTCTTTTTTGCTGCTCAATTAGCACGATTCAACTAGGTTCTTGTCCCATACTCGTTAACGGATAGGCCAAACTCGAGTTGAAACGTCCCACAACTAAAATTTCAAGCTAGACTTCCAAAATCGACTAAACAAAACGAAAACGATTTTAGAAACTCGGGTTAGTATCGATTCAATAAATTAAAAATAAGTAACATCAATAGTAACATAAATTGTAAAGTCGTCCTTTTTAATGAAATTAATCATTAAAAATTCACACAATTGACTCAATATTCTTATTGAAAATAATTCAAACGCAGATTTGTAAATTCAGCAACTAAAGCAGTTAGTAGTAGTAGACTGAAGGTGCGGCCCTTACACTCTTTCCCCCTTAAAAGAATTTCGTCCTCGAAATTGCTCATCTGATAGAAGTAGCATGGGGTATTTATTCTTAATCATCACCTTGTTTAGCTCTCGATAGTCGATACATAACCTCAGATTTCCATCCTTCTTTTCACAAAAGCAGTGGTACTCCTTAGGGTGAAACACTAAGTTGAATTAACCCCTTGTCTAATAACTCCTGTAATTGAGTTTTCTATTTCGTCAATTCAGCAGGTGCCATTCGATAAGGTGCCTTGGATAATGGGTAGTTCCAAGCACAAGTTCTATAGCAAACTCAATTCCTCGGTGGGGTGGTAGCCCGGTACCTCTTGAAATACCTGTGGAGGCTCCTTTTTGCTACTGGAATTCTCACTCAGGTCTAGGGCTTTAAGTTCTGTGGCCTTAATCGCACATAGATAGCCCTGATGTCTTTTCTTTAACATCTTGAATGCTTGCATAGCAAATACAGTTGGAATGATCATTTGGTGGCCACTTCCCTTAAAGGTTACTCTTTCTCCATCAGAGGCCGAGGAGGTGACCAACTTCCTTCCGTAGTCAATTGTAACCTTATGTCTAGTTAACCAGTCCAACCTTAGTATGACATTCCACTCTTGTATACCTAGTTATACTAGATCTATACGGAAAACTCTCCTTTCCAACTGAGTAGTATAGTTTTTGAATACGAGATCAGTGTAGTAAGCAGATCCCAAGGAAGTAGTCTGACATAGTTGCACCTCTATCTCACTAGGTTTGCTGGCAAGTTACTTTGCAAATGTAGGATTAACAAAAGAACATGTGGTTCCTGAATCAAATAAAACATGAGTGTAAAGGTGTTTGATAAGGGGGTTCCCTGATACCACGACAGTGGGTTCCCCTGCCTCTTCACCTCTCAGAGAAAACACTCAGCCACCTGCTCGCTGCCTTTTTCCACCTCTGTTGCTTCCCGAAGTTGTATTCGTAGGAGGGCGGCCTCCTTGCGAGACTGGGTTATTTCCCGCGCCTGAACCTTGTATGCTACTTTGTCGATTCCATGCCTTCTTGGGGCAGTTTGCAATCTTGTGGTCCGTAGCACCACACCCATAGCATTCTTGTGTACCATATCTACACTGACCAGAATACATGCATCCACATTGGCTGTATGGTTGCACCTCTTACCTCGGCACAACTTGTTTTCCCTTGCCTCGGTTGTTGAAGTTTCGGAATTTACTGTTCCCCTGGGTGCTGGATCCTTCTTGGCCAAATTTCCTTTTGGCCAAGCCCATTCGCCGACCTTCAGCCCTCAGTCTCTTTTATGACTCAGGCTATTTTAACTGCCCTTTGATATATCTCCTGGAAGCTAGTAAATACATGCCCAGCTATCATCCGTTTAATTGGCCCTCTCAAGCCTTGTTCAAAATGATCCATTTTCATTTCCTCGGTGGCAACCTCGTTTGGTGCAAAGCGACTGAGCTCATTAAATTTCGCGGTGTATTCCATTACGCTCATTTGCCCCCGTTTCAGGCGTAAAAACTCTTGCTCCTTAGCCCTTTTCATGTCCCGGGGATAATATTGGGCATCCATCATAATCCTCAGCTGCTCTTAAGTCAAAGTCGGTTCTCCAGCTCGGGCTTTGACAGTCCACCACCAAAATTCGGCCTCTTTCTCAAATTGATGGGTAGCTAAGTGTACTTTAAAACCTTCGGGGCAGTCCATGACCTCGAATAGGTTCTCCATTCTTCTCAACCACTTCTCATATGCAAGGGGGTCGGTTCCACCACCAAACCTAGGTGGCTTTAGCTTGTTAAATTGGCAAATCATGTCCAAGGCAGTTGGCTCTGCCACCGGGTCCCTTCGGGGAGGCATTGGCTACACAATTGTTTGTGCAAAGTTGCTTAGTTTTATGCATGAAAACAGTTTGTCAAAGGATTTTGAAAGCATAGTACAATATTAGATAACATTCATAGTTTTTACTGAAAGCATGCATTCACACTTTACGAGACAATGGGGGTAATACCCCGACTCATTTATTCATTTGAGGGAACACATAGCTTGGGAGCCATCTAAGAGCTTCTGCCAGACTACGCCTTAGGGAGGGAAGAAACCAGGAGGGTACACTAGCCATGATTTATTTAGGTGCATTGCTTACATTAGCAACTTTAGGTTGCATACGACTCTAATCATCTCCTGAGGAATCTTCCTCAGTAGGGTTATCCGTTACTGACTCATTCGAGCCTTCAAACTCAGTTGGGGCTAAAAGCTCTTGTAGTACTGGAGTAGGAGTGTACTCTATGTTAGGCGTCTCATCCACTAGTTCTTCCATCTTAAGCACAGTAGCTTGCCATCCTCGGGGATAGTATGCTCCACAGGCATCCATCCAGCATATCCACATTATAGCAACTCGCTTATAGCGCGCTGCTTGAGGCATTTCAGCTAAAAGACGCCTCATTTGGCAAAGTTCCACTTGATTTCTCTGGGCCACAGTGGTGGGGAGGTGTTAGCTCACCGCAGGTTGGATGAGCTCGATTTGGATAAGTTGGACGATAGCTGCATTTCTCTGGCGTGAAGTGAGTCCCAAGTGATCTACATAGCGCTCAGCTCGTAGTAGAAATTCCACTAAACCTCAATAAGAGTAAGGGGCACATTCTTCCCTACATGAAGTTAAATGGCGTAAGGTGATGGTCACCTCCTTCCACTTTCCGTCTAAGGGCATCTTCCTTATAAAACTTGCCGCCCAAGTATTCTGACTGATTCTATTGGGCACTCTCCAGCTATACTCCTCCATTGCATGCCAGAATATAACCGTATTCCATGCGGCCAACCAAAAAGGCAGGTAAATGTGATCGACAATGTGAAAAACCATCCTACACTACCACACTGGGTTAGGAATGAAACTAGCCAATATGTATTTATATGGGAGTCCTAAGCCGTGTTTCTAGTTCGTGCACACAAGTATGTAAGGTAAGCACATAGTAGGCTTATGTAAGCACTTTAAAGCACATATTTCACATATTGAAATTCCTAAAGTCACATCTTGATGCATATGCAACCTATGGCTCTGACACCACCTAATGTAACACCCCTAAAGCTCTTCTTCTATTGACTTTCTTTAAGATTTTACCTAACTTTATTTTAGTTGGAAAATCCTGGAACGAAACTGCAAAAGTTCCGTCTATAATTACGACATTTCTAATAATGTTATCATCGTGAACTTTAGGGTACCTGTGGCATATTAATCAAAACTCAAAGTAAACTAGAAGTTCCCAGTGAGTCACACACTCGCGGGTGAGGCTTAAGCCTTTACAAACATGTATTACAATAATTTACATAACTTTACATAGCCAGAGCCGCCATATGCTCATTCCATGCACTTTATTTATCAAAACATTACTTCATGCAGCACCACAACATTGCATCATAGGCACATCAGTAGGAGCAACTAGTAGTCCTAGAAGACAGGCAGGTTCTTCCATTTATTCATCACCTGGGAGGGAGAAAAAGGGGAAAGGAAATAGAGTGAGCTACCACACGCTCAGTGAGCGTTCCTCCACTCCTTAAAACAAAACTTTACAAGCAATATTACTCATAATATCCACTTAACGAGCAGTTAGGTAATACTATAGTTATACTAAGCGACATATCACATATCGTGGACTCTTGACTAGACATTCAAGCATGATAGGTTCTTAGTTTCGATTAACGGTGGCATGCTGGGAATTTGCTTACATAACATTTGATTCGTAAACACAAACGTTGGATGCACTATCGCTTATACTCAACATGCACTTCAAAGGGCATTACGTGAAACTTTATAAAAACAAGACCATATGCCACCTTGAAAACACACATAATTAACCATAATGCTTGTAAACTCACTTCGAAGTCACATCTTCTTTAAAGTCACATGCTTTGAAGTTATAAGTGTAGAAACTTTCAACATATGATAAACTTTCTTTCTCATTTCATGCATTTGAATCAGACAGGTTTGATATCAAAAAGGGTAGGGCCACATGATATAGGAATCCACATTTAAACATGCTTAAGAATCATTTCATTAAACGTCCATTGAAAACTTTCTTTCTTTCATTGAAAACATTTTCTTATCCTCATGAGATTCTTGTCCTTCTACAGGAGATTTCATTTCGTATTGGTCGTACAACGACCCGTATAAAACTTTTCATACTTCATTCCATATGGCCACTTAGGGCCCATAAAAGCTTTCTTTCATTCAAAACATATAAAATGGCCAAGCGCCAATTGCTTTTCTTTACTTCTTAGAAAAATACATCTGGCATAAGATTATTACAAGGTGCTGATTGGGTGAGATCTATTCTTAAACCCCAGAGTGAGACCTAATGCTCACGTTAAGCTCTTACTCCCGAGATGGCTACATAACATATCGGACCATTACATTACCCTCGTCAGGGTCTTCTAGGGTTTCCAAGTACCAGGACTTATCCCCTAGGCTAACATTATTCATATCGTATCATATTGTCCGCAGCACATTATCTTAGCCAACTTAAAGCGTATCGGCCATAACGGCTAGTAATTTTGTTGTTTCTTTTGATAAAATCATTCATCATGTAACTCACACCTTTCTAAAATGTTTAAAGGATTCCCCCGTTCGAGCAGGTTTACTCCCAAATACTGTTGGTGTAGCTAAAATAGGCCATTGCTTGCTATTAGTCATGGCTATTATTAGTTTTGAAAACCCGAGAAACGTTTTTGTCAAATCACCACACTTTCACACGTAGTGCATCTTAGATATATAAAAGGGGAAAGGGGTTTACACGTCTCACATTCAAAAACTTCATAATCATTTCAACAGCACAATAAGCTGCACATGGCCTCGCAATCCACACGATTGCGGTAAATTCTCAACCTATGCTCCCTCCTCACAAGCACCGTACCACAAGGACCTCGAACCACTCATAGTTCTTCCTCAAACCATCCAACTACCATCTCGGTTTCAATTTCACAATCTAGCATCCTAATCATTTTGATATACTGAAAAGCGATACATAACTTATGTAACTTACCAATGCTGGACTTATCGATTAAACAACCAATAATTAGCAGAGCGCTGCAACCAACGATTATAACCATGCACACACACACACACACACACACACACACACACACACACATATATATATATAAGCATTCATACGAACTTAACTTGAAATGAACGTCCACCAACTACGCATGAAACATGATTGCATTCATGTATGGCGGTTAGGGGTCACAAATATGTTCAGTTCGTTATCCAAAAACTATGTCTAAAGTTATTGTATAGGCATAATTCGACTGAATAGACAAGCGTTGATTCGGGCATTCATTCATTGACTCTAAGTTACATTTAGCCTATTACGTCATTTAAGCATAACATGAGTCTAGTCTTTATTTAGGCATGACACGATTCATTATTTAGGCTAAAATGGTCATTTAGACATAATACGATTCAGGTGTTTTACTAAGCATACCTATTTATACCGTTTAAGTTTAACAAGGATCGAATCTCTATTTAAGCATAAAGCGACTCACTCATTTAGGCTGTTTTGATCATTTTAAGCATAAAGCGATTCAAGCGTTTTACTAAGCATGCTTATTCATGCCATTTAAGCTCACCAAGAGTCGAGTCTCTACTTAAACATGAAACGACTCACTTATTTAGGCTTACTTGGTCATTTAGACCTAATACGGTTCTAAGCTTCCGTTCATAATATCACTGTTGCTATTTCGAACCTATTTAGGTCATTTAAACATAATGTGAATCCAAGCGTTCGTTATTTACATCAAACTTCCTAATCGAACCTATTTAGGCCCCTTTAAGCATAATGCGTCTCATGGTATCCATTTATTAAAATCGAGGTAACCATTCAATCCCCTTTTATGTCATTAAAGCATAATACAACTTTAGGCAATCATTTGTTGTGTCGTAGTTACTTATTCACGTCAACCTTTCAAGTACGTGTTAACTAGATTACTAAAGTTGATATTAAAAATGCCTGACTCTGTTCGAATTGGACTTACGAGCATGTAATAATGGAACATACTAAACTCGGTTCTAAACATGTATAGTTCACTTCAATCTAAATCTTCAGGCGTGAATTAACTATATGCATTCGATTAACGCTAAACATATATAATTCGTTTCGAATTAAAAACTTAGGCATGAATTAGCTATATGCATTCGAATTAACACTAAACATATATAATTCGTTTCGAATTAAGAACTTAGGTGTGAATTAGCTATATGCATTTGAATTAATGCTAAACATATATAATTTGTTTCGAATTAAGAACTTTGGCATGAATTAGCTATATGCATTCGAATTAACGATAAACATATATAATTCGTTTCGAATTAAGAACTTAGGCATGAATTAGCCATATGCATTCGAATTAACGCTAAACATATATAGAATTTCAAGTTAAGAACTTAGGCATAAATTAGCTACATGCATTCGAATTAACGCTAAACTTATATAATTCGTTTCGAATTAAAAACTTTGGCATAAATTAACTATATTGATTCGAATCGAAGCTAAACATACATCATTCACTTCGAATTACAATCTCAGGCATAAATCAACTAAATGAATTGAAGCTAAACATGTATAATTCACTTATTGAGATTTCTAACGAATTTAGCCAACCTTAATCTGACATGCAACATCAATTTGCTGAAAAACATTTTCGAAAATAGTAATAGCTTAAGAGGGGAGTAACACTTACTTAGATTAATCAAATTTCAACTAAAACAACAGCAAAGGCACACCCTAATCTACTGAACCAGAATCCCAGCCCGATTGCTTGCAAAACCTAGACGTTATTTCCCGAATTTGTGGCATTTTTGGGCGATTTTGGCTCAAATTCGGCCCCCGATTTACAGGGGAGGCCGAGAGGGCATGGGTCACCGGATTCTGGCACATGGGTGGCCGGTTTCGACCGGCTAGATGTGTGGGTTTCGGTTTCCTTGGCCGTGATAAGTGGGGGGCGGCGATTGGTGGCTTTAGGCGGTCGTTGTCGTGAGCTGAAGGGACCAGGCGTCCCTTTCTCTCGCCGGCGACAGTTGGCGGTCGGCGGTGATGCTAGCCGGCGACCATGGCCCCAGAGAGAGAGAGAGTGGGCGAGTTTTAGGGAGAGAAAGAGTGAGATGGTGGGGGGGGTTCGAGGTCCCTGCCCGATCACGGTCCCCTTCCCCTTTTGTTCCACTTTTTCTTTTTTTTTTCTTTTTTTTTGGTTGTTGCCCAATTAACACAATTCAGCTAGGTTCTGGTCCCATACTCGTTAACGGATTGGCCAAACTCGAGTTGAAACGTCCCATAACTAAAATTTCAAGCTAGACTTCGGGAATCAACTAAACAAAACGAAAACAATTTTAGAAACTCGGGTTAGCATCGATTCAATAAATTAAAAATGAGCAACATCAATAGTAACATAAATCGTAAAGTCGTTCTTTTTAATGAAATTAATCATTAAAAATTCACACAATTGACTTAATATTCTTATTGAAAAATAATTCAAATGCAGATTTGTAAATTAAGCAACTAAAGCAGTTAGTAGTAGTAGACTGAAGGTGCAGCCCTTACATGCTTACTGCAAATGTCATATAACATTCAGTTAATTAAGATAGGTTTTTATATTTAACCCATGCCTAATTGTAAGAATGTGTAGTTTTGAAATATATTTATAATAACAAAGCTATACACTACAAAAAAAAAAAAAGGTCATGCTTCCACTCTTATTTAACCACACTTGATTAAGTGTAGCAGAAAAATAAGTGAAAATGAGCGCCCAGTTTCTTTCCCGCACAAAATAAGTGAGGAAAAATATAACCACTCTTATAAGAGTGGTGGCAAGTAATTAAGGTTTGTCCACACATATTAAGTGTGGGGACTTGTATCTTATAGATAAGGCACACTTAGTGCAGATATTAAGTGTGGTACCATAAAATTTTATTTTTCCAAATTTATTTTTAACTTTCCGCCTAGGCCATGGATTAAAAAAAAAAGGAAAAAGCAAACAGATTCAGCATGCATGAATCGAGTGTTGGACGATTGCCCTGCTCTTCATTCTCCTCAGCGCACGCACGAGTAATTCTCTAAGAACCCTTGCTGCCAAGTTATGCATCCTTCATTCTCAGCACCGTCGGTGGTCATGCTCAGCGGTGACAATTCCGACATCCTCCAGGCGTGCTCGTGTCGCTGCTTCTAGGTCTGACGGCACATTTAGTGCTTGTTCTCGGGCTTGGTGAGAATTCCAGGCAATTCGTGCTCGCCGGCTGCCCGTCTGTCACTCTACCAGCGGTGATCACCTCTTTCTTGATGTTCAATTTGTTATCTTATTGTTGATAATATGAATTCAATATTTGGAGCCACTAGTTGTTGGTATATAACCCTATTTCTACCTTCTTGTTGTTAATAGCACGGTCTTTTTATTGGTAGTATGAATTGTGTGTTTGTGTTGATTTGTGGACTGTCTTATTTGTGAACAAGATTCATCAATTTGATCAGTGTTTAATATGAATTCAGCAAGAGTTGGGATCCGTCAATTTGATCAGTGTTTGTGCTGATTCGTGGAGTCACTAACGGTTGGAAGTGGGCAGTGAATGTTCCCCTTGTTGAAATGATCTGTGTTTGTTTTCTTAAATCTTGATTAAACAAGTGATTAGGGGTGGGATTAGAGGAGATTTTGGGTGCAAATTATTTGGTTAAGGATGGAATTCCGATAATGGTGGTGATTTGGGAAGCAAGAGAAATTGTCAATTGAAAAATGATAAAGGGCTTTGGTTTTGTTTGCTCGATAGAACAAAGGGTGTGTGGTTTTGTGGAGGGGATTGAATTTGAATTCTAAGGGGCTATTTCTCTTGGCAGTTAGCTTGTTCTCGTTGGAGAAAAAAATTATCTAATAATATTAGGAGCATAATATTCTTGGATAAAAGTTTGTTTTCAATAAGGTTTATTTTCAATCCTAATTCACTAGATTTGTATGGTAATTTGGCTTAATTGCAACAAGAATTTTAATAAAAACTTTAAACACTATGTGTGCAGGCTTAAGTTTTCTGGCATTCTGCTGTTATTTCCTTATCTGTGTGGATATTAAGCTTATCCCCTTTTTGTGAAGCTTCTTTGAACTTGATGCATTAAGTTTTTGTGACAGTGCTTTGTGAAGAATTCACCTTTTCTATCATGTAGAAAACTTGGCTGCTAATATTGCAGGGACCAGGTTATGAGTGCCTGAGAGAATTTCTGTGATCCATTTGGTGTAATCTGGCCTCTCCTTTGTGTGATCAGCCTGAAAAGAGTGTTCATGTCAGGCTCATCTAGAGACACTTCTCACATTTTGAGTATTGCCTTGTTGTATATGTTTTGCGCTTCCGCCTCTATTGCTTCCGAGAATGTGGAGATGCTTTCTCCTCTTGGAAAGAGTCTAATACAAGGACGAGATGTGATTTCTAACTGGTTTTACTCAGAAATGCCACCCTGTAACTGGACAGCTGTGGACTGTAAGGGATTAGAAGTGCATGGACTTAATCTGCCTTGTAAATCTTCTCCGCTGGAACTTCCATTCCCGAGTAGCTTTGGAGAGTTGAAAAATCTAAGGTATATCAATCTCAGCTAATGTAGGCTTACAGGGGCGATTCCTGAAAATCTCTGGAATCTTGAGAAATTTGAGACCTTGGACCTTAGTGGCAATGGGCTATCTTGGAGTCTGTCTTCTATGCTGTCCAAGCTGAAAGTTCTCAGGGGTGATTCTGATCAACAAGGCTTATCAATGATGAATATATATGTGTATTACTTATAATTTTCTCTATCATTGCACGGTTCCTCTAAAAAAGGGAGTCAGGCACGATTTTTGTTTCCAATTTTTGGTTTGATAGCCAAAAACAGTAGTCCATTAACTTCTCTAGGGCACTCATTCACTTTGATAGGGAGAGGGAAGGGCAACAGACAATGAGTGTTGCTGGTGCTCGATTGGATGGTGAGTGTTACATGTAGACAGCGACGGAATCTACGTCAGTTTGATGATGGCCAAGAAGGTTCAATCTGTCTCTCTCCAAGAATTTTAATTTGAATTTTTGATTTAATTTTTTCCTCTTCAGGTTCATTCCCTAATTTGCTTCCTCCACCACCAAATTACATAAATTAGTCTTCCACTTGATGCCTTCGGCCCTTCTCCCTATTACTATTATATGCTTTTTGGTCTCTCTTCTTTTTCTAACATCATTTATAGTCGCGTAGGGTTTTATAGATTTGATTTTCTTTGGCTTTAGGTTCTCTACAAGTTCGTGATTCAATGGAAATGGCGTAGGCTTTGTTGTGTTTGCTACATTTAAAGGTCCACTAAATTCTCGTTAATTGTGTTTACTTTGTTGTGCAAGTCATCCTATTTATTGAAGTTAATCCTCGGATTTGTGTGGTGGTTTGATAGATGATATTCTATGTTAAAAAAGATCCTAATTCAAGTACATAAACCTCTTTCTTAGGCCTTTACTACAATTGATAAAAGCTTAGGCTCTCATATTAGGATGAGTCTATAATATCATTTCTCCTTACTACCATTGTGGGAATAAACAATAAGTTCACTGAGCTGAAAATGCCAAACAACCAAAGACAAATGTGGTGTATCAGTATTTTTTTTTGGGAATAAACTTTATTTTCTACCCTTTTTTTTGTAAGAATTAAGTGACACAAGAGTTTCAACTTCTTCATTTAATAATCTACACCCTTCATGTTCTGTGCAAATTGTTATAAACTTATACACATTTTGTTAGTTGACTTACGAAGAAGTGATGAAGATAATAGAAAAGGTACTGAGAAAGGATCCTGATACAATTAGAAAGTACGCTTGTACGTGGTGAGAAGAAGGTTTTGACACTTTGTTATCATGCGGGCATGGTAAACATGATATTATCATTCCTGTTTTCTTAATCTTAATTTGATTGATTCAAGTCAATTTTTTATAAGTTGGAGATAACTATAATAGGGTTTGAACGCATGCGATTGCAAAGCTGATCCACAGATGGTTGACAAGGTGTTACTTGAGAGACTGCAAAATGTGAACATTCTAAGCTCAACAAATTAGTTTAAAAATTTTAAGTTACATGTTTTGATGGTAATGTGTTGTTCGATTTGTGTTGTGCATTGAAATGCCATATCGTGGCTTGATGGATTTGTTGGATTTGTTAATGGTAATGGGCTGTTGGATTTGTGTTGGATACTCCAGGTGTGTGGTTTGTTGAGTTCATTTGCTCCGGCATGTGGCCGTTGAGATTGTGAACAGTTTCTTTTATTTCTTATTGTATTTTTGACATGTTGTAAAAGGAAAATAGCCAAGTTTTAGGGGAAATTCTGCCGAATTTTTTTCAAAATCGAGGAATATACTAAAAAGACTAGTGTAAGGGTATGGATGTTACATAATGTTTGTGGGGTGAGAGTACCTAGTTACGAAGGTTAATGGATATTACATCTTGCAATCTTCTTAGAAGTTTTTTCCTCTTAGTAGCATTATTTGTTGTATTTAACTCTAATGTATGGGTTTGGTGGTTTCAGGTTGAAAACAAGGGCAACATGCAACAAAATTGAATACTAAGTTTGGGTTTGTAAAATGTTCACCTGGAACTACGGAGTTCTCATTCGTTCCGTGTAGCTTTTATCTTATATATGTGTATTGTAAACCAATTTACCTTTTAGGTTGGGCTACATAATTTATACGCATATTCAAATCAATTATATACTTTTCATTACGTGGTTGAACACTAATTATTTTTTACCTTAATTAATGACAATTATTTCATGGTTATAAAGTTATTGTACTTTTTGAATCATTTATTCAAATATGTACTATCTCTCTGTTCGGATTCAAGTTCTAGCTTGATTTTGCACTCTATGTTATCAATTTACGTCTTCTTTGATGCATTTTAACCCATTCCCTAAACCCTGCGCTCCTTTTCGTGTGTTCTGTTTTAGCTCTTCAATTCGTTTGTTGGGTTGTGATTGCTGGATTACAGGGTTGTATTTCTTCTGGTATGGTGAATTTCTCCTTCAGTATTCAACCTGGTATGATCGTTCCACCCTCCCCTCTTTTGTTTTTCTTTTTTTTTTTCACACTTAGTTGTGGATATTTAGGACTGTGATTATGTGGGTGATCGATCTTGACTAGCAATTTTGTATTTGTTGAGCCATGTTGGCTATGATCACCGTTGATTGTGTTATTGTTTTGTGAATACTTGTCAGTTGTGGATATCTAAAATTGTGAATAGTTGTGGATATCTGGGATTATTTCTTTGTGTTTATTTGAGTAGTTTGTTTTGTTTCCTTGGTTTTGTGAGCTTTGTTTTTCTTTGACTTTGTTTTCGTTCAATGTTTTTGTTTTGTTTTAGTTATGTATGTTTTTGTTCCCTTTTTGGTGTTTTAGTGGTTTGTTATAACGTGTAGCTTAGTTCTTTGCTTGATTGCTATAATTGAAATTTAGAAAGCCTCAGTATTAGTGTATCCAGTCAATAAGATGAAACACCTAGAGGCTAGAGCATCAGCATCTAATTAGTGTCTAGCATGTGCAGTCTGAAGATGAAAGGGAGATGTGTGCAAGAACTGTTTACGTTACTAATATTGACAAAAAGGTCTTGTTCTGTCTTCAACTGTTCACCTTACCATATAATTGTTTAGCTTGGTTTGATTATCTTCTTAGTCTCACTGTTAAGTAAATAAACTGGCCTTCATTAATGCAGGTTACCAAGCAGATGTCAAACTGTTCTTTGAATCATTTTGTAGAGAAGTGTGTGCTATGACCTAATCTTAATCATGCTTTCGGAAAGCTTAAACATATCTTGACAAGAATGTTGCTTTCCAGTTCATCGTCTGAGGTTGCTTGGGAACTATCATCATTGTACTCAGTTGCTTTTATATAGTTTGTTATGTTAATCACTGTATCTGTTGTACTCATACGGTTCTATATATTATTGATTGAACTCGATTGTGGTTCTATTCTTGGTTCAACTCTATTGTAGTTCTATAGTTGGTTGAACTCTGTTGCACATCTTTAAATTTGATTCTGCAGAGTCTGCATCTTGGTTGATTTCTTTGGTTATCTTTTCTAATAATTCATTTTTTTGTATGTTTCAATTGTCTAACAGGTTGTATTTGTGGAGCTAACATCTCTCAGTGAAGAAAATGAAGATGGAGTTTTTTTTAATATATTCTTAGATGTTAGGCATGTTTTAAAAGTACAGTTTTAGGTAGTATATAGAGCAATAAAATGTTCAATCAGCTACCTACAATAAAAAAATTGGGAGGATGGATTCAAAATACTGCAAGAATATTTAATTTTGAACATTACCTTAGTCTTTGTTGTGTCTATAATTTTTTTTTCAGACACTAATATGTAATTTATTCAATTGATGTTTGATCTATTTTAATTTGTTGGTTTATTAATTTTATTCATTTATGTAAGATGATGCGCGCTGGTAATTAGTATAAAACTCGTTAACTTAAAAAAAAACAATTGTACACAATTGTTTTATTTTTAACTTAACAAGTTTTATATTAATTACCTGTATTATTTTTTAAAAAACTAAAATGACACTAGTAACACTTTTAAGTGTGGGAAAAATTATGATTTCTTGCATCTTTCAGGGTGGGTATAGCATAAAATGGCCACACATAAATTGTGGATAATTAGTACTTGCTCTGCATTTATAAGTGTAGAGAATATAGCTCTACCCACATTTACATTAAGTGTGGAGAACACTTCCACACACTTAACCTCCCAACATTTAGCCTAAGTGTGGACAATTGCTAAGTGTGGTTATTGGTAAAATTAAATGTAGAGGGAAGTGACCTTTTTTGTAGTGGTAATAATAATGCATAGAATATATAAATAGAATGCAAGGAATAAATTAACTAAGATAAGTAAAAGTCTATAATTTTGCTAATGATGTTATGAAAATTCCAAAAATAGCTTAAATCTTGCCCAAAAATTCACTAGATTTAAAGGACCAAAAAATTTAAAAGAAGGTTATAAAGAGATAAAAATTAGAAAATTCTGGAGTCTAAAATCACAAAATTTACCAAATTTGTAAAAGATACAAAGTCAAAATAAATCAATGACCAAATCCACCTTCGATTACCCCTGCCTCGACCCCCTATTGCTTCCCCTGTCCCGACCCCCTGTCTCTACTCCCTCACTACTTGTCGACGATCGCTAGCCACTGCAGAGCCCCCAACCTCTCGTCTTCTTCTGATTTGTTTTATTGGGTAGAAAAGGTTAAACCTTAAATCCATCAATAACCATTTTTATCATTTTGTTGGTAGTTTCTTTAATAAGTGTTTTGTTTAGATTCAATTAATGTTGATTTTTTATTGTCTTTTGTATTTTGATGGTGGATTTGAATTTGGAGATGCTCGGAAGCTTAGGGTTTGGTAGTGATGGTGACTTAGGGTTTGGTAGTTATGGTGACAGAGGGTTTGGTGGTTGAATGTCAGCTAAACCTTCGCTTCATTGGTTTCATGGGTTTGGATGAATTTTAGTAGTAATTGTATGAAAATTTTGGTTGGACATATGTGGATATGGTGTTGTGTGTTGTTGCCGTAAAAGAGGGTGTTTGAGCTTGAAGGTGAAGGAGTAAAGGAGGGAATGGGGTTAATTATGGGGGTTTTGAAAATTCATAGGATTAATAAGAATTTCTAGATTAGTGTAAAGTTATAAAATGAAAATTAGTAGAAATTTAGAATAATGATAATGGTTGTGGTGTAGCTTGAAGCAAAGGAAAAGATGGATGGAGAAGTAACTTTTGAAAGATTTTGAGACAAATATTTCTAATATAAATTTTGGAATTAATTTTGGGATTTAGAGAAATTAAGTATGCAACCTTCCCTACTACTTGTAGTATAATTAAAGTAATAATAAAGCTTGGATTTAGTACTTTGATGAAATGATAAGCCTAATCCAATGGTTATGGATGAGCTGACGACTACTTACATGTTTTGGGACTCTTAAGCAAGAATGGAATGAGTAACCTTCGATTTAGACCCAAAATAATGTACTTACAATGGAAATAAGCTAAAATTGCAACTAGTTAACCTGTATCGGATTGGCGGATAAATTACTAAACTAGCAGTGATGTTAATTTTACTAATAATAATAACAATAATAACAATGATAATGACGACAACGATATAATAAAGATAATGATAGTAGCCATAATCATAAGAAAGATAATGATAATAACGTTGGCATTAATAAAGATAAGGTGAATTAATAAAGATAAGGTGAATTATACAATAAAGATAATGATAGTAGCCATAATCATAAGAAATAGAATCCACTTATGTCTAAAGAAGTAGTGGTGTATGTAGTAATAGCTAAAAGAAGGCTCAAAGGAGTTCCAAATTACTTATTAAGCTTGAAAACTTCATAAAATTATCTAGAGTCATACTAACCATAGAATTACATATCTAGACCATGAATGAGGCCACTTCTAATGTTTGAAGCTGTAAATGAACATTTTTCATAAAAGAGGAGAGAGATTTCAAGAACTCAAGTACATTTATTACCTGTGCTCTTTGCAAACTCACATATTTTCCCAAATTATATAAAGATTATAATACTCATACAATGAAATAGTTTAAACAATGCTTCGTCACCTAACTAAGTAGACCCTATCAATTATCAAGCATTAGGGCTTACGCCCTTTAGTTTACTCGTAAGGCTGTAGCTCAGGCTTCTCGATTGACCTTGGAGGTGCACACATAACTCAATGTTCGCTTCAGACATCAACGGAGGTTCCACTTCTAAATAGTAACTGGTAAAACAGTTTTATTCACATTCTCTCTCTCTCTCTCTCTCTCTCTCTCTCTCTCTCTCTCTCTCTCTCTCGTTTTCAAACTAAAATGATTTGAAATGCAGATGCCGGACTAATTTGGATAAGAAGTTTATCTTACAACATAGGGATACAAATACTGGGCTTTAGCTTACCTTTCGAATTATTTTTATGCTTTTTGCTTTAAGTAAGGAATTAGTGAATAACCCTCCTGGTAACAAGTAAGAATGTAGCAAGAAGTAGGAGAGGGTCTTGGCACTTTCACCAAAGACTAGGGGTTAGAAGCTCACAGTGATTTTGAGGCTAGCACTTTCATAGATAAATCATTTGTTTAAATTTTAGGGCTCTATTGAATGTTGGGCTTAAGAACCCTATCTAAGTTGTAATTTGTAACATAAACTAAATAGCTCTGTGAATCTACTTTCCTATCCCTAACCTAATTAGAGTTGGTGAATGTAAGAATAATATAGGAAAATATGAAGGTCCAGGCTGCCTTATCCCTTTAGGACTGTAGTAACGCCTCTAATCGAAAAGGCTTTCACTGCGATTATAGATAATAAACTATTATATTAAGATAATTAGGTGATTACGGATGGGGTTGTTACAAACACGAACATGTACACTTTTCTTATTGGTGTTTTACCCCACTGTTATTGGTTGTATAGCAAATAAGTCTTATAAAAAGCGATTTCATTCAAGATTCATTGATTTATCCACTACCACATATGTGTGCGTCCTATTTTCACAACAATCATAAGACTTATTTTTATGGGAAACATATCATGAGATGACATCCAAGTTTTGATAAGTTGAACAAATTTGTGGGTGTTGGATTTAGATAAGGGTACATCAAATTAATTATTTGCTTACATTAGGAAATGAGAGACCATTTACAAAGGACTGTAAATTGTTCACATTAACATGTAGAAACCAATGAATAGAGATAAGCAGTTTATACTAATCATGATTTGTTATGATTAAGAAGTGGTCACCAATTGAAGTATGAAATTCAACTTATTCTTAGCTTCTTCAATTGAATTGAAATCATGGTTTGATTTATGTTGGGTAAATCATTTAGTGAGGGCATTTAATTGTCAATCACAACATCAGTTAGCATGTTTGTCATGAATACATAAATGAGCAAATCCATTAGTAATATCTTCCTTTGCAAATTAAGTGGTAAAATTGCATATGTACTCATATGCATGACTGTGGAGTATCCTATATTCATATAATGATGATTTTGATAGCATCAATGTCTAGATGATGATGATTGGTTTTATCAATGTTCAGATGGCTATTAATACATAGTAGCCATATGGATACAAGTTATCTTCCTGATCGATGTCTTTTCTTAAATTACAAGCATCTTGATGATCTAAATAATGTGATTAGCGCTGCCTAATCACATCATGATAATAAGCTTTTCATGATTTGTGTTATTCTCACATGGACATAGATCAAGTTTGTTTCACCATTGTTCATTTTTGCTAACTTAGAGAATTGTATTAGCTTTGTCTAATAAAGTTGGTGTTATTTACTGTGCTTAAAAAGCTAAAATGAAAGCAAAAGTTTGAATGCAATGTTTTTTTGGTTGTTTTGTCACAAATTCATGGAACACCAAGTGTTTCCTTGGTGATATAATGCGAAATGTGTCTTTATAAAATCTTATTGTTGTGATCATTTGCTTCCTCTATGTTCCATAATGATTTGCATATAATATTGATTTTACCTAAGAAAATGTGATCTGAGACCAAAAACTCAAAATGATGGAGTTACCTTGATAGTTTTAATGTCAAGTTTTGTGAGCTATAATGATTAAAGTCTCGTAAGGAGAGGTACAACTTACTGTGGAGTAATAACGAGATCATCGAGGTGGATCTAAACTCCAATTTTAATTTAGTGTTGTGTTATTTAGGTGTGATTGGGTTTATGTAAATATAGTGATGATTTGGGCTAACTCAAGTCTATTTTAAAAAGTTGTGCTTTAAGGATGATACTCATCTACTTGCAGCTCAAGCTCATCAATTGATATTTGTTATGCTATGATTTAAGAGATTTTTTTTTTTTTTTTACTTCACAGAACCAAAAAATCTTAAATTATATTAGAGGGAGCCCACCGATGTTAATTATAATACCCCAAACACTTTCAATGGGATAATGGTTATTTAAGCAAAGGGGCAAATGTTAGAATTGAGGATATAAACAATATCTTAAACAATGATTGAACTATAGAATTTTATGGTTTAAGTCATGATGGTAGAGATTAGGATTGGATGCATGCTAAGACATCATGGTGGGTTTATTATTTATGTGTTTAATCCTTGTTGTTGCCATATTTTAAGTCATTCATACGGTTTTTTTCCCATTTTAAACGTGTAATTCTTATTGACATTAATGTAGTTGCACTTTAAGTTTCACACTTTTGATGATCAGAGTTAGTTACTCTTGAGTATCACAATGCGACTAAAACCTATTATATAATATTTAAAGAATATGGTGAACAAAAAGAAGATTCTAAGCTTTAAACAAAATGATTATGAGAGACAGATGCAAATGAATATCAAAAAGCATGCCATGGGATTTTAGGCATTGGGTTTAGTCAAACTTCACAAATGAAATATTAACAACGGAAAACGACATTAGGGATAAGAAAGAAACAATCATATACATGTTGATCAGGAGGATTAAGAATGCATGCTCAAGAAAAATTGTGATCATGTCCTCTTGAATGTGAGAGAAGAGCTCGCTTTTGAAAATCTCATCCTTAGTTCAACTTCTAATTGCATAATATGGTTCCTTTGCTGCTTTCCTCACTTATTAACACTTTTTTGTATTTAAACCCAGTTCAATAGCCAATGCAAGTCTTTAACCAATGCTAAATTGGCAATAAAAAAGGAATTGCATTATTTTGTTAGTAAAATTACATTGGCTACATGAGAGTTAACTTTAATTTACTATAGCATAATATTAAATATTTTCTTTGGGCATTCGCTAAGGTTCATATAGTGACAACTAGAAGACTTGCAGCGATTAGAAGAAGGAATCAACCTTTATGTCAAGCAATGTCTACGATGGGTTTCTAGAGCAACAAAAGTAGTAAGAATCAACACTCAAGATGAAAATGAAATACAATGTCAAAAACGTCAAAGGTAAAATCTTAAGCACACTACTGGATCTGAACAAGAAAACGAATAAGAAACTAATAAGAGATATACAAGTTTTTCACTAGCTTCTTGCTCTATAAATATAGATACATACATACATACATACATACATACATACATATATATATATATATATATATATATATATATATATATATATATATATATATGTTTGCTATAAATTATTCTAAGTTAATTTTATATTTATCTACTAAATTTACATAATCATAAATAATAGATCATGTGAAAGAGTAGAGCACCAACACTATTGTCTGATGTTTATCCACATTAGTGGAGGACGATGTACCCATCTTCTTCAGTGAATATAGCTATCCATTAGACCTACTGTGAATGATTGTGACGAGGTCAGAAAATTGCCATATATTATTGCACATAAAGACTCATGAGCATTATCAATTTACATATACCAGTATAAGGTTCCCAGCAAGGATAGAATGTGGGAATAAGTGAATATAAGTAGATATTTTCCAAGCTAAATAGAAAAAATTTTCATGTAAGATGACATCTTACTTTAGATATTCGTATAATTATTCACCATATATATTAGCGCAAGTATTTACTCCCCAAATCAGAAGTGTGAAGAAGTGGGTTGTTGTAATGAATTGCCTCTTCTTGGAGGCTATTCAAGTGCCAACTAAAAGCTAATCATTATTATAAGTATCACAATGATATTGAAACATGGCATCACCAACTAGTGGAGTACCTGATTCTCACTTCCTATTTTTGTTCTAGTACTGGAAGAATTCTATGGTTATGATTGTTATCTCTGCAATCTTGTGCACATAACTTTATTTTTGTTGTATATGGTATTTTCACCTAAAGTACCACGTCCTTTGTGAATGTTTTTGTGGAAAATTTGCTCAAAAGAATTAAAATTCTGGATTGCGAGATAACACACACTACTGAACATGTATGCTTGTACAAATCTATCAGAAGAATGGGAATAAGGAATAAGATATGTTATTTGATAGTTCCCCTTTGTTATGTACTCTAAGCTAGTTTCCTAATTTTTTTAACTTTTCCTATTATTTAAGGCAAGTGGTTGTTACAATCCACAAAGATTTATTGTATTTCTAATTTAGGTAAATTAAGAGGGCAAACTACCTTCTGAAGGGAAGATGTTTGAACAAACACAAAAAAGGAAACATAGGCAAAGTCAGAAGAAGTTTATAATGGTACACTTAATTAATTTGTAAGCCCCTTAAGCTAAGTTGTCTTTCGTTGGTAAGAATTATTTGATTGATTTATTCAAACTTATAGTTCAAATTCCAAAATAGTAATAATGATTTATGTGATGTTTAATCCCCATTTTTTAACAATAAATGCACATTCTACTAATGCACTTCCTACCATTTCTCTTTTGTAAATTTCGGGAAAAAATGAAGGAGTTAGATGTCATGCATGAAATAAATCCCTCTGACAATAATGTAGATCCCTTTGACAAGGTGGTAGGGTCTGTGCAACATGGATGGGTGTAGATGCCTACAATTGGCATTTGTATGTTTAATTTGCCCAATGGTGAGAATAATATCACAACTATGCATTTGGGGTTCCAATGAAGTGATTAACAAAATAAGAGTCTAACTAAAGAAACGAGAGTCCAGTTAGGTGGAAGCACACGAGTGGACAGATCCAATGGGCCAGTAACCAGCCAGTTCACCTGTGGAAAACCCGACCAAGTTGCCACCTTTACCTCATTCCAAGTCTAAGTCAGTTTTAATTAATTTTGGTCTGAATCCGTGGCTAATTAATCTATCGCACCTAAATAAATCAGTTTCCTAGTTAAATTAGTGATCCTATTAAGATTAAGTCTAATAAGAGTAGGAGTTGGTCTCCTTTTTTCTAGGCTAAGTTAGTCTATCCATCTGTTATATAAGGAGGGTTGCCCCATAGGGTTAGGGGCATTAAAAAATTATCATTACTCAGTTGGAATCAATTAGAAACGAGCAGCCATCATTGTGAGAGTTGAAAAATTGTTAGGAGTTTCTACAAATTTGAGACGTGAAATCCGGGTCTCTTATTGAAGGCATCGAGAATCAATCAGAGGCGGGTTATTCCGGGGGCAAAGTTCTATCTTTCTCCGACATTTCTACTTGATCTCTTTTTATTATTGTTTGGATTTCACCATTGCCAAAGGCGTAATCTTTAGGTAGTTTGCTCTTGCTGTAATTTATTTACCCTCTTTTTGTTTGCATTAAACAAAAAATTGTATATTTTTGTGTTATTTAACATGATTCATACTAATCTGTTGCATGATTGTGGAATAGTGGATTAAAGTTTTGATTTCCCATATTGAGTAGTAGAGGTCGTCTGTGATACCGGGTGATGATGTCATACACCCCATTACATCAATGTACCATCGTTCCCGAATCTAGATCCTCGATTTAAGACTAAGGAGTGAAAATGGTCTCACACTATGAATTGCTCAGGGGACTTTTGAAAACCTTTTTCAAGCAAAATCAATTGTCCCTTCGGTTGTCCCTATCGGTATGATTTCCGTTAGAAAATGATATGATTTGTAAATTTTCCTAAAACTCGCTAGCAACTATAGTAATTACATAATTGTTTTATCTTTTCGTTCTTTTTTTAATTTTCATTCTTTTTAAATTTTTTTCAGTGGAACAATTCTATCCAAGACTATGAAGCTGTCTGGATCAGGAACTAGGTCCTGCTCTGGCCTACCAACGTACCTGGGTTCTTGGATCAAATAGGTTGCCCTGTTCCTAGAATAGGGGAGAAATCACTACCATGGATCAGGATCAGCCATCTGGGCCTGCTTCTGGCCTAGGAACCTGGTCGAGTTTCTAAATCTGGATCCAGCTTCCTGGTCAATTCCTGTAAATCTACTAATTCTCACAAATAAAAATATAATAAAATTTCACTATCTCTTTTGTCTAAAAAAATAAATAAAAATAACCTAACAAAAAGAAAGTCGAACCATTCATGGGGGATCGCTTCCTCGAGGAGGTGGATCCTTATAGTGGTGACACCACTAGGGGGATTTTTTTAAGTGGGAAAGATTTGAAATTCAATATGGGAAATCATTTTACTTACACTTGCATTAGGCATCCTACATTAAAAGGTACTGCCCTAATCAGGATAATAACACCTCTAAGCAAGCCTTACTATCCCCTCACAGGAGATTACCTAGTTAACTCAGTGGGTCCGCAAGACCCTACTAAGCATGCATTGATCCACCCACTGGCAACACACTTTTTGGTCCACATGACTTAAGGAAGCATCCAAAACATTCCAGTCTTTCCATAGACCCCATGGATGACATATCAAGCGTTTAAGTCACGAGAGGATTATTTTAAACTTCACATGAAATCCTCGTGACTTAGAATCTTGGTTTAGGACACAACTCATGTACATGTTTGAATGTATTGTTGTATGATTTAACTTTAGCCCTAGGGTATATACATTGATGCTTTAGGTCTTATGAGAACCTAGGTTAGCAAAGGTCAAACTGAGTGGGTAAGGTTATTGACCGCAGTGGCTTCAAGGCTAATTGAGCATTAAAGGGCTCTTGACCTCATAACTGACTAGGTTCTAACCTTAGTCTAGGGAATAAAAGTTCTACAGGGAGTCTTAGCTGAGCTCGGATGAGCATGGTTGGGTATTCAAATAAAAATGGAAAAACAAATTTGCATCTTGGTAGAAGTCTAAGACATGTTTTAGGGAAATCTAGCTAGGATTGTCTTAAGTTCAAAACTAGGAAAATGGGTAAGATTCATTCTCCTAGGCAAATTGGGAACCTGATTGGTGTCCTAAGAAATTTTATCTACGTCTAATTGGGTAAACTTAGGATAAAGCAATTAAGAGTCAAGATGCCAGTCTCGGGGGCCCAATAAGGAATTCGACCAGCTTCCCTGGGGTTTAACAGCATTAGATTAGGTTTGGACTTAGTGTAAAAATGGCCAAGAGCAAGGATGCGACTCTTGGGATCCAATATGGAACATGACCAATATCCTACAGTCTGGTCTGACTCAATTATAGGATTCTTGGGCTCGCAGAGTCATGCTTCTTTGGCCTCATCATGCATAGTCCATGAGTTCTTTTAGGTTCAAAGTCCCTAATGGTGCCTATTAGACCTTCAAAACCTTAATCATCTAAGTTGCACCCCATTATGCATTATATTTATAATCTATAAGTCCAATTAACACCTAAGTATTTTACCTATTCATAAGTTCATGGTACATGCATCATATTTGCTAAGTTTAGGATCCATGTAATAGTCCATCTACATCTATCCACGTGCATAAACTAGCCTACTCTAAGCAAACCAAACCATATCCTCAGGTACAGTCGAGGCCGATGAGTTATATGAGCCACATTTAGGCCTAACTAAGGCCTACAGGTTAGCTTCCTAAGCCCAACTTAGGGCCCACTTCAAGGTAAGGCCGGATTTAATTGAAAACCAGTAACTAAATTCAACTTCTTGACCTTATTCTTTCTAGTCTAGCCTAAACCTTTATCCTCTTATCCCCTTACCACACTACAAGTTAGCAACCATTTCTTTCAGCCCATAGCCAATCATGGTCAACTTTCGATTATATTATTTACTCCTCTAAACTTAAGCCTTATTGTTCAGTATAGGGAGGACTAAGAAGGTGGTAGGAGGTAATGAACTAGCTCAATCCACGGAAATGATGGAAAAAAATACAAACTAAACTAGATAAGAGTGAGAACATGATGGGACTAATGGCCACTACACTCCAAAACCTTAGAAGGGCACCCTAAATGAAATTGGTGAGAAACCTCACAACAAAGCAGTGGAAGATGATCATAAGAAGGAAGAAAAAAGGGGGAAAAGCACACTCCTCAAACTGATCCATGCATAAATTGTATTAAACAACTGCCTAAGGAATTTGCAATGTTTAACCACTTCTTTAATGAATATACAGGATTCACTTCAATCCCAAACGGAAAATTACCCCTAAAATTCACTATGCTAGATATCAAGTTCCATATAACTTAAAATCTTCACCATCATGTGAGGAACTTTCTAAGTACAATGATATTAAAAGTATTTGACAAGGATATCTTCTGCATCATATTTCTTTTGGCATTTGACAGGGATGTGATAAGATGGTATAATACTGTAGACTTACGGACGATAACGAACTAGGATGAGCTTTGTAAGGAATTCCTATGTCATTATTCATATAATATTAACCTCCTAATCACTCAAAGACTTGGAGTTGATCAAGTAACGAGAAAAGGAGGGGTTTTCTAACTACCTTACTAGAGGAGGGTGAAGGCTGCTCACATGGTGGATCAACCTTCAAAAGCTGACCAAGTGAGGCTATTTATTAGAAATGTCAAGTTTACATATAAGCAACATATGCGGTTCACGCCATTTGAGAATTTCATTGCATTGGGAAATGTTGGCTTATTGATAGAAGAAGAGTCGTTTAAGAGGCACCTGTTAAGACTGGTAGCAAGTGGAAAAGCAACTACCAAAATGAGGATAAAAAGCTAGTAGTTTTAAGAACGTATATGTTGTAAATCTCTTTATCGAATATGCCCATAGAACCACCTATATCCAAGCTTTGGAGTGACTCTTGGTGTAATGCCCCGACCCCTTTCGGTCGCAGGTCTTACCAATAATGGATTCAAGTATCGACGACTGGCCCCACAAATCATCACAAGTCTGTCCGGTGTGCTTCGTCCTCGCTCACACGCTGCCCGGGAAACTTCCGAAGAGGTCACCCATCCTAAAATCGCTCCCCAGCAAGCACGCTTAACTGTGAAGTTCTTAAGAGTGAGCTTTTCGAAAAGAAAGGTGCACCTTTGGTAATATAAGTAGTCACTTCGATCCTTTTAAACCACACTCAGGGTGTTACAATCACCCCCACTTGAAGCGCACAACGTCCTCGTTGTGCCTCACTAATCAACTGACTTACGAGTCCTCTTGACTGGCAGTCCACACCAGTATCTTTCCCCCGCTAGGTGACTGCCCATGGGCTCCCCATCCACTGGCGCAGCTCACAGTCGCGGGTCGGCTCTGATACCATCTGTAATGCCCCGTCCCCTTTCGGTTGCAGGTCTTACCAATAACGCATTCAAGGGTCGACGACTGGCCCCACAAATCATCACAAGTCTGTCTGGCATGCTTCGTCCTCGCTCACACGCTGCCTGAGAAACTTCCCAAGAGGTCACCCATCCCAAGATTGCTCCCCAGCAAGCATGCTTAACTATAGAGTTCTTAAGAGTGAGCTTTCCGAAAAGAAAGGTGCACCTTTGGTGATATAAGTAGTCAGTTCGATCCTTTTAAACCACACTCAGGGTGTTACACTTGGCCAAAGGGAAAATAGACCTCACAGAGGTTAAGCTTGAAACCAAAGCTCTTCGATAATCCAAGAACTTCGATGAAACTAAGTATTGCAACACCTATTGCGAGGACACAATACTGAAAATCGTTGGAATTTCAAAAATAGGCTAGAAAGGGTGTTTAGGTCGGGACAACTCTCACCCTTAAAGCAGCCCAAAAGCCAAATGATGACGAGAACCCACTAGGGGGCCATGAAAGTATCTTGCTTTTCAATGAGTAAGAAGGGGAATAGGACTCATCTATGTTCACACAAAACATTGATGGCCCAAAACTAAGGGTGAGCATGCCTACACAACATTTAAAGGTCCTTAGTATATGGAACAGTGATAAAGATGATGTATATGAAGCCCAAGGAGATTATCTGCCCACTTAAGCAAGTGATGATGACTTATGGGGAGAGGAGGACTAGGCGACGGTCCAACATCTTACAAAAGTTGGGAGACATCAAGCTAAGAAAGGTCCACAATAAGCCCTGGAGAAAGAAAAGGCCACACCAGCCCAAGAAGAAGATCCGATAGTAAAGCAACTAAAGAAATGGTAAATATGACTATCTGGCAACTCATAGTAGCTTCTAAAAAACATAGGTAATTCTTGATAGACAAGCTGAATAAAGTCAATGTGTCCCCTAAAGCTAAACTGGAGGAAATGATAGCCTCGATTACACCCTTTACCTCACTGTGATATCCCTTTAGAAGTACGTACCTCTTGCCTTGGTTGATAACAGATTAATAGTAAATTTCTACCATTGGAGAATAGCTCAAAGGTTAGTAAATTTCTACCATTGGAGAACAGCTTAAAGAGGATGGTATTAGACACTATTCTCCTCCCTATTAGTATAGGTGTTGTTAGAAGAAATGTGAAATTCCAAGTCTTGGACGTACATGCTACCTTTAATTTACTCCAAGGAAAGCCATGGCTCCATGACCACCAGGTTGTTCTTCTACTTTGCATCAGAAGGTGAAGATGTTGATAAAAGGGCAGGTGATGACCACTAAAGGGGATAATGTATATGCTACAATCACTAACAAGGGGTCAGTAGTAGAAATAGAGCACAATTGCAATGATAAGGAGCATTATAACTTTGAAACGGTGGCAGTGTGAGGAAAGGACAAAGCTCCTTATTCAAATCTATATGTGAATGCTATCCTTAAGAAGTGGGGCTACTTCCTAAGAATAGCTATATGACAAAGAGCATAGAGGTGGACTACCTTCCTCTTGACTCAAAGGGAGGATTACAAATTTAGGCTGGGGTATCAGCCCACTCTAGAAGAAGTGACCAAGGCTAGATAGGAAGCCCAGGCTTAAAGGGCTACTGCTAGGAAAGGATTCCCAAAGCACTACACTATCAAGGCTTACTTAGACACTCTTAATTGATAATTTTTATACGAAGGAGATGATTTTCCGTTTCATGACTTTCCTGAACCTCGCTACATAATAGAGAATTGAATCCCAAAGCTAGGGCTAGAAGTATTCAATGACTGCTTACTGTTGAAGAAAGAAGTGCTAAGTACCATGAGAAAAGACCAGTCCACTCAAGACTATCTTAGCTGGTCGTAAGCAACATCATTGGGATTCTTTTTGTGAGCGACTATAGGAAGAAAGAAGACCCTGTTGTTGTTCTGTCCCTCGATACGTCTAACAATGGGTTTGATCTCACCAACTTCATCATCAAGGCTAATACCAAATGCTACAAGCAAGTGACTTGGATAGCTGAGGAGGAAGGAAAGTGTTCATCATAGCCATAGAGGGTAGTTTAGGATAGGCTAAGAGTTAGTCTTAAGTTTTTATTCTTTCAAACTCTACGTTAGATGTACTTGTTTCTATTATGACTCATCTCATTCCTTTCCTTTTGAATAATTTGCTTCTTAAGATGAAAATTAAGATATAGATCCTAAAGATATAATTGAGGATACAATACTAATCAACTTGACGAACTCCCTTCGAGCCCCAAGAGCTCGAATAGGAAAATTGCTAACCTATGAGGAGCAAGAAAGTTTTACTTTACTCATGTAGGAATTCATAGATGTCATTTATATGGTCTTATAAAGACTTACCAGGTATTGATCGAGACATTGCTAAGCATAAAATTCCTCTCTATTAAGATGCTAAGTCAGTAAAATGGATGCTTCATAGTATAAAACCAGAATGGGCATTGAAAATAAAGGAGGAGGCATAGAAACAACTAGATGCGGGATTCATTATGGTTATACACTGCCCCTAATGGGTAGTAAACATTGTAGTAATCCCAAAGAAAGATAGGAGAGTAAGAATGTCTGTTGATTTTAGGGATCTCAATAAGGCAAGTCCAAAGGATGACTTCGCACTACCATATGTAGACGTCTTGCTAGATAATACTACTGGTCATGCTCTTAATAGGGCCACAAGTGCACGGTGGCATTGTAGCAAATCAAGGTCGTCCCCCACAAGAACTAGCTTGATCTATTGGGCTATATTCCCTAAAGATGGGCTTCCTAAATTTGTGAATGAAATTGATCTATGCTACTTATCTAATGTAATAGATAATCAATCAAGGAATTTAATCAAACCAAGCAATTTTCCAACTGAAAAATTAATCAAGTGCCTTTTTTAGATGGGTAATTCCAAAACTGATAACTGATTTATCAAACCTCTCTTTCAAGGGGTAATGGAAATCTTAAATCTTATCAACTATCATTTCTCAAGAGTTTTTGATTAATCTAAGATCATTAAGAATGCGATTATCAAATTTAGAGGTTTCTTAAACGGTGAGCCTTTCTCAAGATCCCACACACTTAAGTTGAATCTTAGTTTTCCAACATCTAGTTTTACCTTTCAATTCTTCACAAGATGTCGAAAACAAGCAAGAAATTGATCAAGTACTTTTAGATTAAAACAATAATTGATTCATTCATAAGAATTCAACTTAATTCCAAGATTAAAAATCCAAAAACTTAACATAAAAATCAATAATAACATGAAAACATAAACACCTAACGAGAAAAAAAAAGTAGAAGGGAAAGGAATTGCTCAGCTGATGCGCGCTTTTAGAAGCAAACTCGACCCGGAATCCTTGCAAATCTTCACCTTCAACTCTTTCTAAATCTAAATCCTAATCTAATTGATGAAATTAAAGAGAGGAAAATGGAATGATGGGGGCATAGAATGAGTTGAAAATAGACCTTTTATAAAGAATATAAAAAAACTGCCTAGAAGTCGAACAGCCGTGAGAAAACAAACAGACTCAGGGGAAAGAGGTCCACCACAGACCACCGTGGTGAGCTCTATTTTGACATTCTTCTATTCTTTCCTCCTTCCATAGACATAGTGACTTGGGGTCTCTGTGGGGGTCAATCGCTCATTTAGGGGTCAAATATGGGGTAAAATGATCCAACAACCTGCAAAACACAGAGAAGAATAATACCTGAATGTAAAACAGAAAAAAGAGTGCACAATATGGCATAAAACACATAATTCTCCCAAAAATGGTATAAAATGACCTCAAAATAAAGTGCACTTTAAGGATTTATCAAACACCCATATGCTGAAACCGTTGTTTGTCCTTAAGCAAACACTAGATAAAACCGACAAGGGGAGATGCATCTAAGGACTCAAAACGGAACAACATCCTCAAAATAGGCAACGTATAGCACATCACAAACAAGAATGCCAATTAACGAAACTGCAAGTAGTGCGCACAACATTTCAAAATCAGGGGAAGGTGAGCGTTTTCGAAAAAGTACGAGACCACAAGTTTAATACCAAACTTGATCACCCCCAAAGAACCACAAAGCATATGATGCAAGTGCATGAGATTTGGTAAAACTAAATAGACTGGTAGAACCTCTCTTTAAGGAAATGTGGGTGACTCCCACTTATGTTTTAGAAATATGGCATGATTTCACTCAAGACTCATTCCAAAAATGCAATCTACCATGGGGTTGCAAAAACTCTCGAATTCTCCCCTACTAGGAATGCAATGTGCACAAGATAATTAGGAGGACTTTATATGAGTTGTAATGTGGGCTAGAAGGGTTGAGGGAAAGAGGTGGACAAATGCATTTGGGACAATGTAGGGCTACTTAGCTAAGTGTTGGGAAACATTGAGAGCGAAAAACTATAAAGAAAAGCCGCAAGCGTACAGCTCTCGCTATAGCACTTGAGGATCGTATCCTCAGGGACGATGGTCAAGATTTAGGTCATTAAGAAACTAAGGTTACCTAACAAAAACTTTATCGACTAACTAAGCTATTAACTACATCCTATTAACCGAATTAAACCAAACCAAAACTAAACCAACGAATCTGACTAACAACCTATCACAGAATCATTATCAGTAAACGAAATCAACCAATCACAAAATCATTATTCAACTTAAAACAGCCTATGTCTAAAACTTGTTAACTACCAAACTGTCACTAATATCATTATTACTTAGCAAATCACAAAGAGTGAGTAACCAGCAACACTATTCAACCAAATCAATAACATGACAGGAATTAAGAACATGGCAACACAGGGGAGCATCAGAGAAAGCAGAGTAATCAACAAGGCAACAGCAACCACACTAACAACATCAGATAACAGAGAAATCGGTAAGAACACAGCACAGCAACATGGGCATTAACATCATAGAGAAGAATCGGGCAACAACGAAGAAAACAGCATGAATCAGAGAACAGGATTCAACCTGACCTGTGAATCAGTCACGGTGCGAACCCAACACTGAAGAACTCAACAGGGAACTCGAACCAAAAACAACACGAACCTATGAATTCCGAACCAAAACAGGGGAGGGGGAAATTGGAAACGAATAGAGAAAGCACAACCTAGGCTTCCTTGCTTTTCTCTCAACCAAGGTCTACTATAGGGGATTCGCCATTAGTGAACCTTTGAACGAAAAGCAGAACCAAAACAGGGGAAGGGGTGAAATCGAATCAATCAACAACCAAATTCCAAAAACTTGGAAACTCAACAAAAACTTGAAGATTACTGCTAGAATTCAAGAGTATAACCGATTACAAGACTTGAAAGCTGAAATCGAAAGCAAAAACGAAACAAAACCCTAACCCTAATCTGCGAACGATTGAAACAGAGTTTAAAACGAATTAATCTACCCCTAAAGCAAAAATTAAACCTAAAACTAAACCTAAATTACCTAAAATTACCTAGCTCTCAATTGCGTCTACGAGCTTCAATATATACCCAAACTCCATGAATTCTTCACCGTTCGATTTGGGGTTGTCGTGGATAGCGAAGATGGTGTTGGCTGGAAGATGCGTTGGCACTTGCAGCGTGAAGTGCGGGATGGAGGTTCGAGGAGAGAGAAAGGGAAGATGAGAGAAGAGATGAGGATGAAGAAGGCGAGGCAGGTTCTGGGGTCTTCGGGGTTCTGGCTTAGCAGAGGGGCGCGGAGAGAGAGAAAAAATCACAGGGGGAGGGGAAATAAAAGGGGCCGGTTTCTTTGCTCTTGAACCGGACCGGTTCTTTTGAACCGGTTCGGTTTTTTTTCTTTTTCTCTCTTCTTTTTTTTTTGGCCGGTTCAGGGAAATTTAGATCGGTTCTTGGACATTTGGACCTGGTTCTTCAACTCCCGACTTTTTCTGCTATTTTTCTCGCGTTTTTAGCCATTTTTTTGAATTTATTCAAATCCTCAAAATAAAATAAAATCAAATAAAAATATTAAAAATACGATAAAAACGAGCATAAAATTATGTAAAAGTATATTAAAAATAGCTCATTTTTGGTGCGAACAAATACCCCCACAATAAGATTTTGCTCGTCCTCGAGTAAGAAAAACTAAACTAACTAAAAGAACATGGAAAATAAGAAAAGAAAATCCTAACTCACTGTCGTATGAATCACGATTACATTTAGCGTATGCAACAAGCCTTTTAAACCTCCTGGTCTCCCAAGTGAACGAGCGAGGTCTCGTGAGGGTTTCTAAGTGAAATACCTACAAAATTATTTCAAATATAAAAGAAAATCTTTTTGGTTTTTTCTCAAAACTGATATGTACAAAATCTGGGAACAATATGCACACATCTCTGATAATCTAGATCACCCATGTACTCAAATATTGACCTGCATATATACAGAATGTACTTCAAAGCCCTCTACCTCCTGAATGACATCAAAGCACTAATTTTTCACCCCATTGAACATAAAGATTTTGAATCCATCCTGGTGTTCGTGTGCAAGTTTATCATCATCTCAAGGCTTAGATTGACTAGAATTGACTCAATCCTACTTAGTTGACACAACTACATTATTATCATACTAATTTTTGGAAGCAAGCTTTCTCAGTAGCAATATTGCCTCAAAGGGTAACACCCAGTAGCACGTGTCTCAAAGGCTAATGCCCAGTAGCGCATGCCTCAAAGCGATACTTGTCATTCCAAATTTTATTTCACCTCTTTTTTTTTTCTTTCTTTCATTCTTGTTCATAGTACATTTTTTTCAAAGTATTTGTGTCACAAGCTAGTAGGAGAATCATTCATGGAAACCTAAAACCTAAAGATGATGATGAAGAAACAAATAAGGACTGGATTACACAACCTATAATGAACAACTGAAGTTAGAATTAGGGCTATGAATATCACATTTGCAGGTGGAGACTTATAATGCACATCCTACTTATATACAAGCTAATAAATAAAGTGCGGGGGATTTAAACTAATCAGAAATAGTACAAATATTCTCAAAAACAAAATCAAAAATCTTTTTGAATTTTCAAAAAAAATTTTCAAAAAAATGCACCTCACCCCTACACCAAAACTTCACAATGTCCTCATTGTGGAAACTAAGGCGCTAAAAAGCAAGCTCATCAGCTATACAGTCGTTAAACCTAAAATATATACAACTAGGACACCACTAAAAACCAAAAACAAAACTAAAAACCAAATAAAACCAAAATGAAAAAGAAAAGAAAATCAAAACTAAAACCAAAGGAAACACACCTATTTACAAAAACAAACTCAAAACCAAAATTAAGGACCTACTAAACCAAAAGAAACCGAAAACGAGACAAAAGGCAAAAGAAAAACAAAAGGAAAGACGAAAACAAATCACTGAAACATCAAAAAGGGAACAAAAAGGAAACTATTAAACAAAAACTAAACTAAGGAAACAAAACACAGAATCAATGAAACCCAAAAAAAAAAAAAACTAAAACACTCATATATTCACAATCCTAAATATGTACAACTAAGTTCAAAAAGGAAATAAAAGAAAAGAAAAAGAAAAGAAGAAGGTTAGAACGATCATACTAGGTTGGATACGGGTTGTACCCAAACTATAAGGCTTATGGAGCATCAACCACTCCATATTAAGCTGAAAAGTGTTATTTAAATCAAAACTCGTTAAAGCACGCAACAGCTTATCAAACAAAGAAGCCCAACTCTCAATAATATAGCAAGAATGAAAAGCAGTGAGTTGGAGCCAGATAGAGTACATCCATTTAGCCAATAAAGCATAGGTAAGGGCCCGTTTCAACTTATCAAATAGTTGGGCCCAATCAGGAAGGAAATGGACATACTCAGAATGAGCCAGTAGTGAGGTCATTGGCCTAGAAATATAATTATCATGAATGACCGGTCGAGGCAAATCAAAGGGTCCTAAGTCCACAAGTCCTTTAAGGTCAATATGTGTATGAGTCTGGTCTAAAGCAAAATTCTCAGGGACAACATTCGCAGACTCAATAAAGTCAGACTTGTGAGGTTCTAGAAGGAGGTCAGGTATGATCCGATCAAAGGAGAATGACTCATATTCAACACACAGATCCACACCCAAAGCTACATTGATATCAAAAGAAAATGAGTCGTATTCAACAGGGAATGACTCATGAGGTATTAGAGAGTCAAACAAAAATGATTCATACTCAACATAAAAACGCTCATCAAGACTTTGACTAATAACAAGCCCACATGAAAAAGATTCATATTCCACACGCAGAATATCATCATCAAATTCTAAAATGGTGGGTTTATCTTGCCCCTCACATGACTCATGGGAAATATCATCTAACCTATCATGATGCTCGATGGCAGATGGGATGCTCATATCTAACTCATCAGGTCTCTTAGGTTCCTGACCCTCCTCAGACTCAGAAGATTCATCAAAAATGGTGGGTGGGTCAGCATAAACTGGGACATCTTCAGTGATATTCGCATGTGAGCTAGATTCAGGTGCAAGGTCTGGGAATAGAGCCATGCGGAGGTCATCCTCGTGTGCTAGACTATATAAAGACAGATCATCATTTAAGCTAGACCTAGAAAGACAAGAGGGCTCAAAATCATCAAAAAGACTAACTCCTGATTTAGGAGATCCTAAACTAGAGTCAGGCTGATGCAAATTAATATCCTCCCTACTTTGACTGAAACAGTGAGAATATTCAGTAATTCTCACTTTCATAATCTCTAACATCTTATCAGTCAATTCATTAATTCTCTTTTCCATACTTGCACACGTAGCATCATGATACAGACAAGAATAAACATCATGACGAGAAGATTGACAACAACCACACCAAATAGGAGGCACAAAAACAGGAGAGGGGTCATAGAAGTCTACCGAGTGATCTCGGGGGTAAGGATTGGCAAGAAAAACAGACTCATCAAGAGTTGGGTATTGTAAATTCGGTCTACCTTGTTCAAATGCATAATTATCCCAAGCTAAATTCTCAAAGAAGTCCCAAACCTCGTCTTGAGTTCTAGATAATAATCCTAACAAACCCCTGGGGCACATAGACTCAACAACACCCTTAAATTCAGCATTGAGACCTAAAACTATGACATCACAAATTTTCCATTTTTGAAAATTATGATTCAATTGAGCACGATAATCATTAAGCCTTGAAAAATAATTCCAAAAAGGTTCGTGCTCAAATTATGGGAAATTGAAACCTGGCATTTTGAATTTTTTTTTTTTGGGGGCAAATTTTTTCAATTTTTAGGGGTTTTCAATTTTTTTTTCAATTTTTTTGGATTTTTGGTTTTTCAATTTTTTTTTGTGATTTTTGAAGGTTTCTAATTTTTTTTGGATTTTTGAAATTTTTTGAAGAAACGATTAAACTAAGTGACGATTGATACTAAAACAAAGAAATCAACTAAAACAGTTCACAACGACTCAGTAACTACTAATGAACTCAACAAAAACAAAGTACGAAAAAGAGTAATATACGAAAACAAAAAGATGACCTAATCTCTTGCCGTCGTCCCCAGCAACGGCGCCAAAAACTTGCTGGGAAAAATTGAGAGTGAAAAACTGTAAAGAAAAGCCGCAAGCGTACAGCTCTCGCTATAGCACTTGAGGGTCGTATCCTCAGGGACAATGGTTAAGATTTAGGTCACTAAGAAACTAAGGTTACCTAACAAAAACTTTATCGACTAACTAAGCTATTAACTACATCCTATTAACAGAATTAAACCAAACCAAAACTAAACCAACGAATCTAACTAACAACCTATCATAGAATCATTATCAGTAAACGAAATCAACCAATCACAAAATCATTATTTAACTTAAAACAGCCTATGTCTAAAACTTGTTAACTACCAAACTGTCACTAATATCATTATTACTTAGCAAATCACAAAGAGTGAGTAACCAGCAACACTATTCAACCAAATCAATAACATGACAGGAATTAAGAACATGGCAACACAGGGGAGCATCAGAGAAAGCAAAGTAATCAACAAGGCAACAGCAACCACACTAGCAACATCAGATAACAGAGAAATTGATAAGAACACAGCACAGCAACATGGGCATTAACATCATAGGGAAGAATCGGGTAATAACGAAGAAAACAGCATGAATCAGAGAACAGGACTCAACCTGACCTGTGAATCAGTCACGGTGTGAACCCAACACTGAAGAACTCAACAGGGAACTCGAACCAGAAACAACACGAACCTATGAATTCCGAACCAAAACAGGGGAGGGGGAAATTGGAAACGAACAGAGAAAGCAGAACCTAGGCTTCCTTGCTTTTCGCTCAGCCAAGGTCTACCATGGGGGATTCGCCATTAGCGAACCTTTGAATGAAAAGCAGAACCAAAACAGGGGAAGGGGCGAAATCGAATCAATCAACAACCAAATTCCAAAAACTTGCAAACTCAACAAAAACTTGAAGATTACTGCTAGAATTCAAGAGTATAACAGATTACAAGACTTGAAAGCTGAAATCGAAAGCAAAAACGAAACGAAACCCTAACCCTAATCTGTGAACGATTGAAATAGAGTTTAAAACTAATTAATCTACCCCTAAAGTGAAAATTAAACCTAAAACTAAACCTAAATTACCTAAAATTACCTAGCTCTCAATGGCGTCTGCGAGCTTCAATATATACCCGAACTCCATGAATTCTTCACTGTTCGATTTGGGGTTGTTGTGGATGGCGAAGATGGTGTTGGCTGGAAGATGCGTTGGCACTTGCAACGTGAAGTGCGGGATGGAGGTTCAAGGAGAGAGAAAGGGAAGATGAGAGAAGAGATGAGGATGAAGAAGGCGAGGCAGGTTCTGGGGTCTTCGGGGTTCTGGGTTAGTAGAGGGACGCGAAGAGAGAGAGAAAAAATCGCAGGGGGAGGGGAAATAAAAGGGGCTGGTTTCTTTGCTCTTGAACTGGTTCAGTTTTTTTTCTTTTTCTCTCTTCTTTTTTTGGGCCGGTTCAGGGAAATTTGGACCGGTTCTTGGACATTTGGACCCGGTTCTTCAACTCCCAACTTTTTCTCCTATTTTTCTCGCATTTTTAGCCATCTTTTTGAATTTATTCAAATCCTACAAAATAAAATAAAATCAAATAAAAATATAAAAAATACGATAAAAACGAGCATAAAATTAGTGTAAAAGTATATTAAAAATAGCTCATTTTTGGTGCAAACACTAAGTGACTAAGGAGTAACCAACAAACCACCACGCAACTGTGAAATTTATGAACTCTCCAAGCCCCAATAATTCAATGAACATACCTCATGAATGAAATAGGAAATGAGTTAACAAAGAAAAGCACTCAAGCTATTTACATATCCAATGTCAATCACTTAGTTTTTTTTTTTCCTTGTCTTTTCTCTTTTCTCTCAACATGATTTTTTTTCTTGTTGTGTTTATTTTTTCTTTTATTCTTCTTTGGGAAATGAAATGAAAATTTCAATTATGGAAAGGCATAGAATTAGGAACTATCAACTCACGACCTAATTTATATGTACATATACAACCCTCAATAACGTCAATCCCTCAATAAACTAACATACCAAAGTCACTTTAAACTCAATTATCCCCAAAACCACCCATTATATAGATGAAGTAATGCTCCATAGACTTGGCTTAAAGGTTAGGAACATGTGTTTGTCCAAGGGCTAATATG
The DNA here is from genome assembly GCA_029747015.1 of Carnegiea gigantea. Classification (NCBI taxonomy): domain Eukaryota; kingdom Viridiplantae; phylum Streptophyta; class Magnoliopsida; order Caryophyllales; family Cactaceae; genus Carnegiea; species Carnegiea gigantea. The sequence goes on from JAKOGI010002222.1 coordinate 124,869, forward strand.
AAGTGTTCACAACAAAGATGAATATAAGCTCAAAGAAGCTAGCACAGGGGGTAAAGGTTTAATATAAGGGTAGGCTATTTGGCTACATGGCTAAAACGCTTAAAGAAAGAACGCCTCCATCATATCATCAACTATGCATATGCTACTGTGATTTTGAATAAGAGTCTAGGCAAGTCTAGAGATACAATATGGAAAATTCGCACACACAAAAGAGGATGAGACTAAGTATAATGATCACTTCAAATAAGGATCAAAGTCTTATGGGATATCTACCAAAGTCTCAATAAGGTTATAGAATGACTCTCATGTACTGACATTAGTGCTAAAGACTCCAAGGGATAAAATAGTTCTTAATCAAGACAGGGTCTAAACAAGAAATATTTACAAAACCTTCAAAAATTTTTAGCACCAAAAGGGATTACACATCAAAAGTTACTCAAGCTCATGAAAGCTATCATGCCTGAAGAATCATCATTGGAGGGAATCCACACCATCCCTACATATAATCCTATATGCAAACCTAAATACAACTAAATGCAACACGCTAATGCAAACAAAAAGAAGCCTAAAATTATATGCTCTAACATGCATGCAAGCTAATAACCAAAAATGAAAAACATGAAGGTACCCTTCCCCCATGCTTAAATAAAGCATTATTATTCCAAGGAAAGAAAGTAAGAAGGGAAAGAGAAAACAAAAGAGAACAATCCCACCAAGTTAGGTGCTGGGTATGCCTAAGCTAAGGCCTCCACGTAAATGGGCCAAATGAAACATCAGTCACTTCATCACAACTTCAAGACACGGCCCGCCAAATTAGATGCTGACGAAGCGCATAGGAGCTTATCAAACTCCTAGGATCATAATTTAGATAACACAAGGTAAGAGGCAATAACTAAAATCACACCAAAGAGTGTAACTATCCTCTTAACCTTATCAATGGCCTTAGAAAAATCATAGGAAGGATTAAAGAATGTAGTTCACATGACTTTCTTAGACCAATCCTCTAGGCATACATAATAAGGGTCAATGGAGGGATCATACCCTCTAAAGTAACTTAGGGACACATAATCATCAACATTCCCATTAAGCATACTAAACATGTTATTCTCATAGCCAAAATCAATATTAGCATCATAAATTGTAAGACTATCAATGGGCGCATCAAGATAATACTTAAGGGGAGAAGAGAGTAATGAACAAATAGGTGAAACATGGGAATAATCAAGGGGATTAGGGAGAACGTTACTACAACCAAGGCTAGGAGACTCCTCATGCGTAAACACATTACATGACCCCTCCAAAGGAGTCTTATCTAGATCATGCACCTCGCCAAAAGTATCTTCTGACTTAAAACATGCATCAACAAACCTAGCAACTACCCTAAAAGGCTCACCCACATCGAGCCCCATGCAGTGAGCTAAAGGAAAGGATGAATCATGCATGGTCAGGATAATATCAGCATTGTCCCAGGGTGATACAAAGTTGGGTTGAGCAAAGCATGCATAATAAGAACATGAATTTATATCATGGCTAGAAGAATTACACAAGTCACACCAGAAAGGGGCATAATAAGATCTAGAATGAAATGCTCAAGGATCAAAAAATGAATATCTAGAAACATGACTAGCTTTTCCAAACTCAAATGAATCCAAAGCAATCTACTCAAGCAAATACCATGCCTCATCAACATTTTTACTATGAAAATCCTAAACTCTAAAAGAGCTCGGGTTTTGTAATTCACTCCCTCATCAACAATATCTAAAATTTTTCATTTACCCACACAATAACCACATTGAACAAGAAAAGCATGCAAACGAGCGAAATACCTCCAAAATAAATCATGGTCGAATTGGGGAAAGTGGAAAATTTCCACCGTTTTTTTTCGTTCAAAATTTTTTAAATTTTGGATTTTTTTTGTTTTTTCCAAAAAAACAAAATGCTTAGCCAAACATATTGAGAAAAACCCAATAGTCGACACTAGTCCCCCGCAACTGCGCCAAAACTTAATAGGGCCGTAAGCGCACAGTGGCATTGTAGGAAATCAAGGTCATCTCCAATAAGGACTAGGTTGATCCATTGGGTTATATTCCTTTAAGATAAGCTAAATGAATCCCAAATTTGCGAATAAAATTGATCCATGCCACTTATCTGATCTAATAGATTGTGAATCAAGGAATTTAATCAAACCAAGCAATTCTCCAACTCAAGAATTAATCAAGCGCTTTTTCTTTAGATGGGTAATTCAAAAATCGATGATTGATTTATCAAACCCCTTTTTCAAGGTGGAATGAAATTCTTAAATCTAATCAACTACTATTTCTCAAAAGTTTTTTACTAATCTAAGATCATTAAGAATACGATTATCAAATTTAGGGGTTTCTTAAACTGTCAGTCTTTCTCAAGATCCCACACACTAAAGTCGAATCTTAGGTTTCCAACATCTAGTTTCACCTTTCAGTTCTTCACCACATGTCCAAAACAAGCAAGAAATTGATCAAGTTTCCTACTCACAAATCAACTTATAAGATTCAGTAGAATAAACCCAACAAATCTGAAGTACTTTTAAATTAAAATAAGAATTGATTCATTCACAATAATTTAACTCAATCCCATGATTAACAATCCAAAACTTAACATAAAAATCAATAATAACATAAAAGTATAAAAATCTAAAGAGAAGATAGAAGAGAAGGAAGAGGAATTGCTCAGTTGATGCACGCTTGTAGATGAAAACCCGACACGGAATCCTTGCAAATCTTCACCTTCAACTTGCTCTGAACCCTCTCTAAATCTAAATCCTAATCTAAGTGATGAAATTGTAGAGAGGAAAATGGAATTATGGGGGCATAGAATGAGGCTGAAAAGCAGGCCTTTTATAGCGAGTATAAACAAACCGCCTAGAAGTTGAATAGTAGCGAGAAAACAAACAGGCCCAGGGGAAAGAGGTCCACCATGGATTGTGGCCTTCACCACGGGCTGTTCATGGTGAGCTTTGTTTTGACATTCTTTCATTCTTTCTTCCTTCCACGGGCATAGTGACTTAGGGCATCTGTAGGGGGTCAAGCTATACTCATTTTGGGGTAAAATCAGGGGTAAAGTGGTCCAAAAACCTGTAAAACATAGAAAAGAACCGTACATGAGCTAAAATAGAAAAACGAGTGCATAATATAGCATAAAACATATAATTCTCTCTAAAAATGGTACAAATTGACCTCAAAATAGAGTGCACTTTAAGGATTTATAAGCTCTCCTTTCTTTTATGGATGGGTATGCCAGTTACCACCAAGTCAAGAAAGTAGTGAAAGACATGGAAGAGATTACCTTCATCACTCTATAGGGAACCTACTGTTATTCGGTGATGTCATTCGGGTTAAAGAATGTTAGGGCCACCTACCAAAGGATGGCAATCACTTTATTGCATGACCTTATTCATAAAGAAGTAGAATCATATGTAGATGACATTATCATAGAATCTAAGAGCAGGGATGGGCATGTTCCCACTCTTTGGAAGATCTTTACCAGACTTAGAAAATACAATATACATTTGAATCTGTAGAGGTGTGCATTTGGAGTCACTTTACGAAAGTTACTGTGGTACATCATTAGCCTTCGGGGAATTGAGGTCAACCCTTCAAAAATCAAGGCGATAAAGGAAATGCCATTGCCTAGGATAAACAAGGAGAAACAAGGATTCCTGGATCATATGTAATACATCAGTCGCTTCATATCAAAGTTGATAATGGTGTATGAATCCATCTTTAAGAAATTGAAGAAAGGAGTAAAGTCGGAACAGGATCAAGGCTTTTAGGAAGCATTTGATAAGATTAAAGAATACTTATCTAATCCACCAGTGGTGATACCTCCGCAACCTGAGACTTCTCTCATCCTATATCTCAAAATAACGGCTACCGCCATAGGGCCCATATTAGCCCAGAAAAATCGGGGTGGAAAGTGCCATCAATTACATAAGTAAAAAGTTCCTTGAATACGAAACTCACTACACAGTCTTGGAAAAAACTCCCTTGGCGCTGGTATGAGTAATCAGGAAGCTCATACATTACATGTTAACCTATATGGTTCATGTGATAGCACCAGTGGACCCCTTAAGATATTTGCTCTAGCAACTAATGATGGGTGGCAAGGTCACTAGATGAACAATAATGCTGTCAGAGTTTGATATACATTATATTCCATAGAAGTCAATTAAAGGTAAGGTTGTGTTCAACTTTTGGGCAAACTTACCAACTGAGGATCAAAGGAAGGAATCATTTCATTTTCCTTATGAGGAGCTCCTTTAGTAGAAGAAGATATGTTGATAATGTACTTTGATGGGGCTTTGAATCAAAAAGGAATTGGGGCAGGCATCTTCTTCGTATCTTCGAAAAGGACACATACCCTTATTTCAGTTAAGTTAGACTTTGAGGTTACTAATAATGTAAAGTGTAACTAGTTCATAGATGCCTTGGTTAAATGAGTTTCAATTATCAGCATCCCTAGTAGCATCGATTCGATGCCATTGACAGCAGAGAGGAGAAAGAAACCAACTTGCCACCATTCAACTGAAGTACGCAGCGCTGACCTCACTGTTATCATTATGATAGTTACCAATATTTAAAGAATACCCACCAGGATCCTTCCTAAAAGCCCAGCGATCATTGCGGTCGAGGCCCTCACTGTATTTTGAGGACAAACGAAAACTACACCAGAAAAGAGATATCAGCAAATATAGACTTTGTGTAATGCAAGATAATGCCTGAGAAATCATGAAAGATGTTCATATTGGCCAATGGGGGCCACACATGAATGGTAGAATGCTAGCCAATAAGGCCCAAAGCATTGGATATGATTGGCCCATAATGGATGCAAACCACTATGCACATGAGAGAAGATGAAATAAATGTCAAGTATATGCCACTTTACCACATCAACATCCCTGCATCCTCTTGACACTTCCCCATGGATCTTTTTTTGCATGTGTGCATGCGTATGTGTATACACACACACACACACACACACACACACACACACACACACACACACACACACACACATACATGTGCGTGTGTGTGTGTGTGTGTGTGTGTGTGTCCCTATATACATCTATATATACATACATACATACATACATACATACATACATATATATATAAGTACCTATATATATATATATATATATAT